>SKCR01027514.1:0-82500 GCA_019454045.1 Zanthoxylum bungeanum | reverse complement strand
AAGGAAATAAGACTAATACAAGCATAACAAATAACATAGTATTGTCTGATTCGTGAGGATAACAAAAAGTCTTGGTAGCGCCAAAAGGAAAATAGTAAGAAAAGGCGTATTTGTTATATTTCTATCAATTCGATGAGCCTTCTGCGAAAAAAAAAGAAGTTTCATTATTATTCATTGTTAATAAAGCAACTAAATGAAATTTTTTTAATTGGTTTTGGTTCTTCTTTACCCCATAGAGATATTGAATAAAAGGAATAGCTTTTTTTTTCCACTGTAATTTTGAAAGCAAAAGTGGAAAGGTCCCTCAAAAGTAAGTAAATAAATTCGAAACATATAAAATGCGGTTAATCCGGCTGTAAAAAAAGCTATTATTGCGAAAATCGGCGAATACAACCAACTATCATTAAGAATTTCATCTTTGGACCAAAAACAAGCGAGAGGCGGAATACCACAAAGAGAAAAGGTACCCGACAAAAAGGCGGTTTTTGTAATTGGCAGGTGCTTTCTTAACCCACCCATAAGAACCATATTCTGGCTTTTATCTGGAAAATATCCAACAATGGCTTCCATTGAATGAATAATTGATCCGGATCCTAAAAACAACAAAGCTTTGGAATAAGCATGAGTAATCAAATGAAATAAAGCGGCTCGATAAGACCCCATCCCTAGAGCTAACATCATATAACTCAATTGAGACATTGTAGAATAAGCTAAACCTCTCTTAATATCTTGTTGAGTAAGAGCTAAAGTAGCTCCTAAAAATACTGTTATTATACCTATCAAAGAGATTAGATTCATTATGTACGGTATGACTATGAAAAGCGGAAGAAGACGAGCTACAAGAAAAATTCCCGCCGCTACCATAGTAGCAGCATGGATAAGAGCCGAAATAGGAGTAGGCCCTTCCATGGCATCGGGTAACCATACATGAAGAGGGAATTGCGCGGATTTAGCAACTGGGCCGGCAAATAATAGAAATGCACACAAAGTAACAAATAAAAGGTTAACCTCATTATTATAAATCAAGTTATTCAATATTTCGAACAAATCCCGAAATTCGAAACTACCCGTTATCCAATAAAGACCTAGGATTCCTAATAATAATCCAAAATCCCCTACACGATTAGTTACAAAGGCTTTTTGACAAGCGCCTGCCGCAATAGGTCGTGTGAACCAAAATCCTATTAATAGATAAGAGTACATTCCAACCAATTCCCACAAAATATAAATTTGTATCAAATTCGATTTTGTAACTAATCCTAACATGGAAGTATTGAAAAAACTCATGAAAAAACTCATGTAAGCAAAAAATCTCAAATATCCTTGATCATGAGACATATAATGGCTATACCAAAAGGTGCTAGTGTGATTTTGAATATTGGGCCTATTCAGACAGATCCTCAAATTTGGGACAATCCCCTGGAATTTCGTCCTGAGAGGTTTTTAAATGATCCCGATAAATTTGATTACACGGGTAACAACTTTCACTATGTACCATTTGGTTCTGATAGGAGGATATGTGTTGGCTTCCTCTGGCTGGGAGGCTTGTGGTGTTTGTTCTGGCTTCGTAACTGCACATCTTTGATTGGAAATTTCTATATGGTGAAAAAATAGATTTGTCTGACAAATATGGGCTTTTTGTAAAGAAAAATAACCCTTTGGTCTCCATTCCAACACCAAGGCTAGCTAACGCAGAGCTCTACAAATAAGATCGATTGCGATGTGTTGTTAATATTTTGCATTGGGATAAATAATTCTGTTACTGAAAATAAGATCGAAGATGTGTTTGAATTTGCCTCTAGGATAGTTACCAGTATTACTAGTAAAATTACATTTTCTTGATCCAAAATCTAGTTGTCGTTCCTCAATTAGGTTTCTTTGTTAGTTGTAACATTCATTTTTCTTAAGCAGCCAATGTTAGAAGGTCGCTGCATCTTTTTGTTGCAATGCTATATTTCAAGTGACTTTAGGTCATGTATTAACAATGAAATCAAATCACACACTCCTAATCTAATCAATAAATAAAGAGTTGAAAATAAACAAACAATAAACACAATCAACATAAATATTTATTGACGGAGTGAAAAACTCTTGACAGAAAAAACTAATCTAGGTATAGGTTACCACCTGAATTTACTATGTAAATAAAACTTACAATGATTGTTATAAGACCTATGGCAATAATTTTTCCAACTCAAATACCCGAAAAACTCATTGAGCCTGCACCAAATAACCTTTTTCAAATCATTTGGAGTCTCTAAGTAAATCAAATCTTCAAACTCGCGATGCCGGAACTTCGACTACCAATCTCCACTTTAGAACTCTGAAAATTTAGGGTATTGGTTATGGTTGTGTTTGTGTTGATGGTTATCAAAGGAGAAACTCATCAAAATAAAGAAGACATAAGATTGATGAAGACTTCAAGGTGAACTTTCAATAAGGAAGAAAAAGTGATTATGAAGACTATGTATTTTGTGTTTCCGATGCTAGGTAAGATGGCTAAGACTTTCTTTATATAGATAGAGTTTTCCAACCCTTAAAAAACACGTCTAAAATAAGCAGAAATGCAGAATACACAGGGACAATCAAACACTAGTTGAACGAGTGACGAACGTGCATTTTTCTGCAAATCACGTTCGAATGTGATAACAAACGCAACTCGTAAAGACATTGGAAGGTTTCGTTCGAATATTGAGACGAACGCAACTCAAACGTGAATACCTATAAGGTTCTCTAAAGTGTTTAGAGATCATTTTGTGAGTCAAGCCCACCATCGTCTTTGTTGGTTGTGAGACATAGCGCGGAAGAACATTCGAAGTTGGAACAAATTCCTCATCTTCTTTCATTTGTAATCACACGGTAGTGAGCAAAATTTTTTCTCATTGCCGCCACTTGTTGGTTGATTTGGGGGCTCGGTTTGATTTGATCTTTGTCCAGAAAAATTAGGTAACATAAATGGATATTTCAAGAGTGTTGTGGGGCTATTTTGGTGGGGGGAAATCAGACCTGAAACATAGCTATTGTACACGCAAATCATGGGCTGTTCTGGGTGAGTTGTGTGCCGCATTTTGGTTGCAAAACAGATTAGATCTGAAATACTGTTCGGGGGCTGAAAAATTGTTAAAAACGGAAGCAAAATATCATACCAGGGGCTGGTCAGATTTGGCATCAAAGGGAGAGGGCAGGAAAAAATTTCAAAGCCCATCTTGGTGCCTAAGCCGCTTTTGCTGCGCAAATCGTTTCCTACAAAAACATATATAGTTTCCTATTAAAATAAAAACACTATTAAATTATCTACAATTAACATAATCTCTACAATTATTTTTTATTATTTAATTATAAAATTAAAATATCTCTACAATTATTTGTTATTATTAAATCATAAAATTAAAATAATAAAATAATTTAAAAACATAATTTATAATTAAAGTAAAAAAACATATTAATTTAATTAATTAATATTTTAATATATTATTATTAAATTAAAATAAAGAAACATATTATAAAAATAAAATATATTATAACCTCTCATTAAAATAAAAACATATGTGACACTTAATCTTTACAATTAACCTCAACAATTAATTTTTTATTATGAAATTAAAATATATTTACAATTAATTTTTTTATTAAATAAAAAACTATTAAAATAAAAATACATATTATAATTCTATAACAACTATATTATGATACGAAAATATATTATATTATTATATTACAATTAAAAACACTATTAAATTATAAAATTAAATTAACAAATCTATCAAATAAGAGCTCTATTATAATAAGAAAATATATTATTCTATCATATTAATCTTTGAATAATATAAAAGATAATCTGACGAAGAATATATATATAAGTTAAATATTTTAAAGCTTTCTCATCGTGTCACGTGATGCTTAATTTTTATAATTAATTTTTTATTACCTATTATGAAAATAAAATATATTATAATCTTCTATTAAAATAAAAATATATATATGTGGCATATAATCTCTACAATTAATGTTTTTGTTATTAAATTATAAAATAAGAATAAAAAACATATTACAATATAAAAATATAATCTCATATTAAAAAAAGAAACAGTAGCCCACAAAATCTAGTTAATTTTTTTGGACTCCGGGTATATTGTTATTTGTTATTTTATTTTGAATTATTTCTATAAATTTTTTATTTCATGAATTTTTTATTATTTACTGTTGTTGACGGTTGATTTCCGTCCCAGTGACAGTTTCGAGATAACTCCCCCGAGACAACTTTCCCTCAACCTTGAATTTATTTGGTTATGGGGAGACCAAAGGCAAATTTAATAAAAGGCGAGAAAAGCACACAGATCGACAAAGAGTATTTAACGTGGTTCGGCGGAGCAAGTCCAGCCTACATCCACGGGCACAAAGTGGGGTGTTGCTTTTATTACCAAAACGAGCTCGGCCGACCTGTTTGTGGGCTGGTCTAAAGAAAACCGGGCTGTTTAATTTGTGTTTTCTTACAATTGGTGCTTGAATAAGAATTCCCCCAACTTATACAAATGAGACTACCCTCCATTTTTATACTAATGAATATGTAACACTATTCCCACTCATCAATAACGTCACTCACGTGACCTTCCGACTGATTAACAGGCTCTTTGCCTCAAAACTGTCGTCGCCGAAAGCAAGCCTGTCGTCTAACGGCCTGTCACATCAACCTGTTTTTCTTCCGCCACACGCAATATACTGGATCCAGCCTGTAAATATCTTTCGTACAGTAACACATATCAGAGATGCCCTGATCACACATCGGTCTCCACATAATCGGCCAGGTGGTTAACCGGGCTACCCAAACTGATCTCGGCCCGACCCAAAACATCCGAGCTCATTTTCTGTGGTACTGAAGATGAAACAGAACTGAACTGAGCTACCGGGCTCCTGCTGTGGTCGGTCTGAACTGTCCGACCCATCTTCCGTGATCGGTCTCTACTCTGATATGGTCAGTCTTTGAATCTGTACCATACTGTGTGCTCTGGTCGTCCAGATCCGAAAAACTATGTCAGGACTCTCTTTCTGGCCGAGGAATAACCCAAACCCTCTGAACACTTGACCCTATAAAAGGGAAAATCTCATTTATGCCCTTGCCGAACTGTTCAAAGTACTTGTCACAAAAAACATCATCAACATTCGTCCCCTAGTTCTCGGTATCAATGAGTTAACGAGTTGATGCCGGGAACTATATAAAAAAGATGGTGATGTGTTGATCGGCTATGCGGTGGTCGGCTCCAAGAGCCACGGAGAAAGCTGTCTTTGCTGCCAATCAGATCGTCCTTGTTATCTTCATGCGCTCGGTCACTGAGGATTCTGATGCTCATCCATATGATTCTCTAACTTGGAGCCAATTCCCCATTTACCCTTCTAGTAGTTGTCTCAACAGAAGCCGAAGTTCCTCATACCGTCCCGACTGAAACTGACACCCCTTATGCCGAGCCTATACCAAAGATCCTGCCCCCCGGACCAGATTAAGATAATCATGCTGCCCAATTCCCTCTTCTGATGCTTATCTTCTGAATGCTTCCTTTCTTGTCTTCCATAGTTAGCGTGATTCTAAATTTTAACTTGCTAATTCGTTCTTCCAAATTTGAATGTGAGAAGAGATTCTGATCCCGACCAATTCGAACCTGGCCATGAGGGGAAAACTCTGTCCCCGAGCCGATGATGATGCACTCGATGGGACGTAACTCGACCCCGAGCCAATAGAATACTAGGCTCTGAGGGAATGTTACCTCCCCGGACCAATAAAGAGCCGGTCATAGGGGAGATGCTCTGACCCCATATCGATGAAAATCCTGTCGGTGGGACGTAACCTGACCCCGAGGTAGAAGAAACACTTGGCTCTGAGGGAATGTCACCTCCCCATACCAACAAAGTGTTGGACAATTATGACCCATAGAGTCACTATTTGTAAAAGACATTGTGGTTTTTGTACCAATTAACTATGTGACAATGGAAATTGCATTTTATCATTTTGTAATTAGATTACTTGTATATATAAATGATAAAAGTCCTTATGATTAGTTTTGGATTATAAGATATAAGACAATATCAATCCAAAAAGGTTAATCATTAAATATCCCTAGTCGTAGTATTATCGAGACTGGACATCGATAATGCAGAGTAGACTAGTATTGCACTTGTGCGTGTTATGGAAGTGTAACAACATAGTTCTCATATATTTAAGTATTGGATACTTATGCAAGTGTGATAGGAGGTTGTGTTTATCGATGGTACGGAAACAGTTTCGCTCTGAATAGACCACGCAGAATCCCATTGGTATGACTATGTGTCTATGAGAATCCGCTTCAGGGTAGGTGTATTTGGTCTTAACCTGAGACTTGCATCGCTAGTACTTACGACAATCAATACGTTTTGGTTTTGGTCGTCCGGGACTTTAACAGGTTCTGTGTACGCCTCTTCTGGGTTTATTGAGAATCGTAGTGTATTGGGTGTGATGTCAAGACGGAAGTATCACTTCAGTCATATGGAGACGATGATCATGCAGAGATACATAACCAGTTCTCTATTATGTTGCAACTATCGGGATAATATGACAAGGTCATGATTATCCGATTATAGAGACTAGTTGCTTGTGATCCGATATATGTTTCGTACGGGGCATACAATATTCCAGCCTCAGGCTTTACATGTGACATCAGATACTGAATCGCAATACGCAATACTATGTATACTATGCCAGTTATAGATTATATATTCCTTTAAGAATATTTCTGGAGAATTAGGTAGGCACGACGCTTTGCTAGAAGCCAACCATGTCTCGTAAATTGGTAAGAATATGGTACGAGGTACGCACGTGTTCGGATAGTCCGACAATCGAATTTACCGCCAACATATCCAGGGATCTCATGGGTCGCTTCTCGAAGATTCACCGATGACGTATGACTCGAACATAATTAATCTAGGATTAATTGCGGAAAGATTTTATCTGGGATAAAATTCTATTTAGAAGAGAGAGAACAATTAATTTGGAATTAATCGATTAAAATAACATATTTGATATATTAAATGAAATTAGATTTCGACGCGAAATTAAAATTGGATTTTAATTCGGGCGAACGAATTAATTTAGAATTAATTCGCGAGCGACTTTAATGGTAATTTTGCTAGGCATAATTATTTAATTAAATTTGATTTAATTAAGTCGCAACGAAAAATTCGTTAATTCAGAATTAACGAACCCGAGCCCGAGATGTGTTTACGGGCCCACTCCAATTTTGAATCAAGTGGGGCCCACATCAATTGTCACTTCAGTGATGGAAGTCATGTCAACTTTTTGGTGATAGACATCTAGTCACTTTCGGTGATAGGAGTAGTTGGGAGTAATAAATGTTATTTTCCCTCCAAATTTTGGTTAAGCTTTTTGGAAAACAAATACCAAAGATTTGAGAAAAACTTTTGTAATTGTTTTTTAGAAAAACAAAACACAAAAATATCAAAAGCTCTCTCATCTCCCTTTTATCTCTCTTGACCGAAACACACTAACAAGAACAAGAAAATTTGTTGCAAATTTTCAAAGTGCTAGCACACATCAAGAATCATACTAAGGTGTTAGGGAAACTCTCCCATTGAGCTTGGAATCTCAAATCACTCAAAGCTTGGAGCTCAACTTCATCAAAGAAAGCTTGGACACTTTCAAGGAAGGAAAAGTTTTGTTCTACACACATCCTCTCTACCGATCAAAGTGAGTATATTTCCGCTATACTTCTTTTACGTATTCACATTATTTCATGCTTTAAATGTTCTTGGGATGATCTTAGAGACCAACATAAAGATCCGGCCATGGGGGAATGTTTCGTCCCCATGCCGATGAAAAGTCTCTCGGTGGGACGTAACCCGACCCCGAGGTAAAAAGAACACTTGGTTCTAGGGGAATGTTACGTCCCTAGACCAATGAGATGAACTTGGTGGGATGTAACCCGACCCCGAGCTGAAGAACAAAGCATCGGCAGAACGAATCCAGCCCCGAGCAGGTGGTGAAATACAGACTGGGCAGAACGAATCCAGCCTCGAGTTGGTGGAGCAATACAGACTCGACGAAATGAATCCAGCACCGAGCTGGTAGGACAATACAGACTCGGCGGAACGAATCCAGCCCCGAGCTGGTGGAATAACACAGTCTCGGCGGAACGAATCCAGACCGGAGCTGGTGGAACAATACAGACTCGGCAGAACGAATCCAGCCCCGAGCTGGTGGAACATATAGACTCGGCGGAATGAATCCAGCCCCGAACTGGTGGAACATTTGAGACTTACACGAGGGAAGATTTTCAACCTCTGAGGCTCTGCGGATCCTGGCGCGGGCGTCCCCTTGCCAGACCAGCGAAAATAAAAAATTAGAACAAAGTAAAGTTAACAAAAAATGGAAGTGACTTAGCACATTCCCCATGTAAAAAAATCAAGAAGTAAAAATAACAACTCGGGTGTTCCGAGGCAGCGTCCTGCCCGAGGCCTCCAAAACACAATTCAGAATCTTACAATTCAGTGTCCCGGCTAACCAGGCTACGGATACGACGATCCGGGGTGGTCAGGAAAATCCCCATGGGGGACATGGACACCCCGTGTGTGCCCTCCCTGGGTAGTTCTCAATGAGACTCATCAGCCGACTTGCAGGGAAAGAAACCTTCCTGGGTCCGGTTTATCCGAGACTCCTGCAATCAAGGGCGTCATTCGGCCATACCCAAGCCAGATGGTTTGATGGTTCTCAACGGGACTCACCAGCCGACTCGCAGGGGAAGAAACCTCCATGGGTCCGGTTTACCCGGGAGCTTGATGATCATGAAGGCAATTAAGCCATCCTCATGCCATACTCTCCAATAGTCTTCAATGGGTCTCACCAGCCAACCTGCAGGGGGAGAAACATCTCTGGGTCTGGTTTACCTGAGCTATTCCTAAAAAATGCAAGCCATGAGGTAGTAATGCTCCAGCCTCGGTGGTTTGATAATGACACCCGAGAGTGGTGTGCCACGAGGGGTTCGCGCGTTTCCCACATGTGCCTCATCCCTTAATGCGTTCTGGATCCTCAAAAGTGAAAGGAGCCAGGTCGGAACACTTCCATCCGGAGGTTTGAAAATGACACCTAGGATTGGCGTGCCATGGGCTTGGTGCCCTTCCCGACCACCGATCACCCCTTCGTTTCGAGCATATCCCAGGAATATTGAACAGGTCTTTCACATCCAATTAACAAACAAGTAAAATGGATAAATTTTTTAATTCGAAAGAGAAAGCCTTATTCATATTCAAGGGACCTACTGTTGGGATTTATGTCATAGAGCTTCATGTATTGTAAACGGAATTGATTATTGTAATAATAATAAATGCAATATTCATTTTATCAAAGTGTGTTTGATTTATATCGCATATTGTCCAATTGTCTTGTTTACCTTGATTACTCTTGTACCTTTAGACTTAGTGTATGTTTGATGCACAAGAGGATTTCAGTCTAAAGTTAGTAATCTAAATAGTCCATAGAGAGCGAACAAGGAGGGTACTTTGTTTGTGGTTTATCTATAGCTACGGTCCATTCTATACTTGTATGACGATCTTGATCCGGGATCGTTCATGTAGTGACATGGGAATTGAGGCACCTTGTATGATAAGATCATATAAGACTGGACTCGGATAAATACGAATTTCTTTTAATATCCGTTAACCGAAGAAATTCATTTTATCTAATAGATGGTCATATATGGATTCGATCTTAATCCTGAGTGTACTACGAACTCCTGCATGACAGGTTATGTCCTTTGATTTACTATGGTGAGGTTGGTGTTGCATTCCCAGCCAATAACTACGTATTTTGGGGATATGATTTGGTATGTAGCTGTGAACGTTTTACATAAATATGGAATTCACTCATTCTTATGAGAAGCAGATGAATATCTCTTTTAAGAGTTGATTCGGGACTTGAACAATTTGAGCGCTCAACTTTTCTATTACGAATAGAAAGTATTTTATATTCATAATTGTTATGAATTAATTGTTCATTATAGAATCAATGGTGCTTAAGAGATAAAATATTTAGAGGGGTTTAACGGACTTATGACCCGGCTCTATTTATGAGATATTCGTGAAGGGCTATATCCATATATAATGACTATATCGATGGACACTGAAAATGTTCGGTTTATTTAATCTATCTACGGTAACGGGAGTTCAACTTCGAGTTTTTAGTGGAATAACGCAGAGTTAATAATTCGTAATATTTGATTAAAGAGTTTAATTAATATTTCAGAATTATTGGAGCTCGGAACCGTAGGTCCATTTGGTCCCCGTGCTAGCTCGATTAACTGTAGCAAACCTAATATAATTAAATTGTCTAATTATATGCTCACATTATATTTATTTATATATTATTAATAAGATTAATAATATTTATTCACAAATGAAAACTATGTTAAATTAGTTTAACTTAATGTTTTCTAGAATTCTTTGATTATGAGATAATCAAGTTAGTAATAATTATGAGATAATTACTACAACATAATTGAAGGTAAATAAATCATTATTAATATATTGATTTTTATTTACCATTGGAGACAAAGCCATATGGCTTACCATGTCATCCAAGCAATTATGTCTATTAGGTGGCTTGGATACACCTAATAGTTTTGTCATTAGCTAATGCATTTTATGCTTTGGTATGGCCTTCACATTTGTGTGTTTGCCATTGAAAGAAAGCATTGAATGCTTAATGACAAAGCTATTGTCTTTAGCTTAACATTTTTTATGCTTTGGTATGGCATTCACATTTTTGTGTTGACCATTGCAAGAAAACATTAGATGCTTAATGACAAGGTTAGTTGGCTTGTGTAAGAGAATATAATCTCTACCATTTCTCTCACTTCCCAAGGTTAACACTTTGCATTCATTCACACAATTGTTGTGAGAAAAGATTTGAGAGAAAATAGAGAGAGTTCTAGCATTCACAAATATTGTGAAATTCCTAAAGCCAAACACCATTGTGACATCTTAAATCTCTAAATAGTTTAGAGGTTTAATCTTTGTGAGTGAAGCACACACTTCGGTTTGTTGGTTTCGAGTCATAGTTCGGAAGATCGAGTGGTTGATCTAAATGTTGGACACCAAAGGATTGATCTTGGCTACTACAACAAAGAGAGAAGGCAAAGAAAATTTTGAAGATCCATACCGGACCCGGTGCCACCACAAGCAACTTTCGCCGCGCTAAGGAAAGTCGATTCCTACAATTGGCATCGAGAGCTTAAGGTTGAAAAATGTTCTTAACCCTTCTCCTTTAAAGTTTCACGTTTTAGTAATTTATATGTGATATAGATTATTAGGATGCATGTTGTGATGAGTAGGCACAATTAGATTCGTGAGATGAATGTTTTTAATGTTCATGTGATGAATGTTTACTTTGATTAATGTGATGAATGTATTGCGTTGATCGTTAATTTTTCCGGCTCTTATTTTTAGTATTGGAAATGTAAGACCGTAAGTTCATATTCTTTCAAGTGTTGTAAGTTCATTTCCTTTGTAATAAGTCCATTTTGTAACTCAATTTGTAACTTGGAGGAGCGGATGCCGCAAAGGACTCATTACAAAACTATTTTGTGAAGAACTCAACAACATACCATGGAGCAAGATTTGAAGACGAAGGGATGCCTTGGATTTATTGTTTAGATTAGTATTTTTTTTAAAAAAAAATAAGAGCCCGGTTAACGTAATTTATGTATGTATGTGAAACTTCATTCCGTTACGAGTCCGTAGAAAAAAACAGGGACCAAAACGGAGTCCGGAAGCTCCAGAACGGAGTAAATGAAGTTCTAGTGTTGGAACACCAAACCGATAGCATTCGAACGCCAGTCAAACGTAACTCAAACGTTTGGCTACTGTCTGGAAACATTCGAACGCCCAAAGAATGCATCACGAATATTTTCAGCCCAGACCTGGGCATATATATATATGTTTTAAATTATTTATTAACATGTCATATAATCTAGGGTGCCTACTCTTGCATTTTCACATGCCATAACATGTAGACATGCATGATATTCAAGTAATAAAATATGATTTTATGTAAATTTAAAAGTTAAATTAGAATATAAGATGCATGTTAACGAATTAATAAGATTAATTAGTTTAAAGGTTTAAAAAATACGAATTCAAGTTTAAGAACAAATGGACATTATGAGTACATTATTTTCTTTGGTATATCGGATGGAAACCCGGATATAAATTCCATAGCCGCTTCCGAATGGACGGTAATTTGGTTTGCACTCGGGATACAATTCCACGTACCTTTGGTGTAACTAATGTACTTTTAATCTATTAAATGGTTTGATGACATATAGTCCATTAGTTGAATTCTAAAATTGTAAAACCTATAAGTGAACTAATTTTTTTTAAAGTTAAAATTGATTAGATCACTTAAGAAAACTTGATTAAATTAGTTTAATTAAGTTAATTGGTTAGTAGAGACTAATCAGGATTAGTGAATAAAATTTTAAAAGTTAAAATTGGTTAGATCACTATGTCATCAACTAGTATTAATTAAGGTTATGACTTTAGCCGAGCATAATCTAAGATTCATAAAATACTAGTGAGATAGAAACCTTACTCTTTTTAATAGTGAGTGGGAGAGGGGTATACCACAATATATCACGCGATCTCCATTGTTATCCAGAAACGTGAGATTCAATAGGCGCCTCGAGACGGCTTTGCTTTCGTCCCCCTACGAATGGTGCCCTTTTTGGGTCAATATCAGGTTTGGATTCCGAAAGGATAGGGACTCTCGATGTATCTGGTGATTTGACCTACCCTACGGTGGCACTTCACTAGTTAAGTCCAAGGGTTCCGAAATAATGGGTCACACTCACAAAGGAATGATTACGTTGTTAATCAAAGCTTCATTGATCAAAATAACGGTAGTTGATTAATATAGGAATACGAGTTATTTTAGATATATTAATCAATTGAGAATGTCTCAATCTATCATGCGAATACTTGACCTACCCTACGGCGGCACTTATTTGTGGGATGATAGATAACCGTGGCATAATAATTCTTTTAGGTTTCTAATTCATTATACATTGATCATGCATCATGTTTAATTTTATGCCTAAATGTTTTGACAATTTTAATATGCGATGAATGAATATTGAATGCGCGTTTATTATTTTTTTCAGCCATAGCATCTGCAATATCTCCATTATCAAACAACAAGAAAAATTAACTGGGGATAATTATGTTAAATGGAAAAGTGAAATGAATGCTATCTTGGTCTGTGAAGACCTTAAATTTATCCTAATGGAGGAATGTCCTCCTTAAGCCAGCAGCAAATGCTGCCAGAGCTGCACGTAATGCCTATAATAATTGGATTAAAGTTGATGAGAAAGCTCATAGCTATTTGATAGCATCAATGTCTGAAGTTCTTGCTGCACAGCATGAGCCTATGGCGACAACATCAATGATTATGCAGTCATTACAGAACATGTTTGGGCAACCTTCAGACCGGCAACAACATGAGGCAATTGCCTCTGTATTGACCGCTAGAATTAAGGAAGGCACATCAGTCTGAGACCATGTGTTAAGGATGATGGTTCATCTTAATATGGCTGAAACCCATGGTGCACGTATTAATGTGCAAAGCCAGGTGACAATAATCATGGAAACCCTTCCGAAGAGTTTCCTGCAGTTTAAGAGCAATTGTTCTATGAACAAGTTGACTTTCACGTTGACTGAACTGCTAAATGAGCTCACCAATTACAAGTCCGTTATGAATGGTCCTCGTAGGCCCAATACCGAGGCAAATGTTGCCGAATCTTCTAAATCTGCAAACAAGAAGAAGAAAGGCAATTGGAAGGCAAAGGCAAAACCAATGAAAAAGAAGAACAATAAAAGCTCCAAAGGAACCAATGCCAAAGGAAAATGTTTCCATTGTGAACAAAAAGGGCATTGGAAAAGGAATTGTTCAAAATACCTTGCCGAGCTTAAAGAGAAGAAAAACTCAGGTAAATATGATTTACTTGTCATTGAGTCTCTTTTGGTGGAGGATGAAATCCATATGGATTGTTGATTCTGGTGCCACTAACCATGTTTGTTGTTATTTGCACAGCTAGTTGACTCATGGAGGGACCTTGCTGAAGGTAGCTTTACCATGAGAGTTGGGACATGAGATGCTGTTTCAGCAAGAGCAGTGGGAGTTTCAAATTTGAACTTTAATAAAAGTTATTTATGTTTGAATGGTGTGCTATATATTCCTGGTTTTCGCAGGAATTTGATTTCTGTAACAAAACTTATGGAATGTGGTTTTTCTGTTTCATTTAATAAATAATCATTATTATTAGTAGAAATGGATTAAATATATGCACGGGAAACTCCGAAAATAATCTATATGTATTAAGGTCATTAATGCATGAATCACTGCTTAATGCTGAAATGTTTAAGATTGAAAGATCTAAAACTAAACGGCAAAAAATTTCTCATGATGATACCTATTTATGGCACCTTAGACTTGGTCACATTAACCTTGACCGGATAGATAGACTAATTAAGAACGGAGTTTTAAATCAGTTAAAACTCGGTACTTTACCTGTCAGCGAATCCTGTCTAGAAGGAAAAATGACCAAGAGACCTTTTACTGGAAAAGGGATAAGAGCCAAAGAAACTCTTGAGCTAATACATTCGGATGTTTGCGGACCGATGAATGTAAAAGCCCGAAGTGGTTTTGAATACTTCGTCACTTTCAATGACGATTATTCCAGATATGGTATGTTTACCTAATGCAGCACAAGTCAGATACATTTGAAAAGTTCAAAGAGTATCGTGCTGAAGTTGAGAACCAATTAGGTAAAAACATCAAAATTCTACGATCAGATCGTGGAGGAGAATACCTTGATAGAGATTTTGAGGAATTCTTAGTTGAGCATTGAATTGTTTCACTGCTCACACCACCTGGAACACCACAACAAAATGGTGTTGCAGAAAGGAGAAATCGAACTCTACTAGACATGATAAAATCAATGTTTAGTTATAACACTCTACCTAGTTCATTCTGGGGGTATGCATTACAAAATGCAATGTATTTACTGAATGTAGTTCCTTCTAAGTCTGTTTCTAAGACTGTACGGGCCAAATTTGGACCCGAGGGTAAAACCGTTTTTTCACGTCAAACTCAATACCAAAAGCCCACAAATATTGGCCCTTAAACACCATATTGGAAAACCCAGCCCAAAAGACCTTATTCCATCGGTACATAACACTACAAATATAAAGCCAAATAAATAGACAGCATAAAACACAATTGTTACTAACTATTTCTCTTTTTCTAAACACAAACACATGCAGCGCCGAAAGTTAGATCCAAGGCACGTTGTGGGTCCCTTAGCCAGAATTGTCAGGCCCGTTGCCAGCTTTTATCACAACTACAAAGTAATCTCTTTTCAGATCTATAAAAGGAAGATAACTCAGGGTTCAAGGCAGGCTTCAGATCCTTCATACAAGCTTCTATTCTCTGACACAAGTTCTGAGAGCTTTCAATTTCCAAAAACATTTGTCACCGCCCTCACGGCAACCAAAAGAAAGTCAAGTTAATAATAAGCCTTACTTTCACATTTTACATATTTACTACTCATTTCATACTCCTGACTTGAGCGTCGGAGTGCCCCCGGCACCCACCACACCGGTGGGCAGTCTACTCCCGCTCACTCTACCTTTGTCTTGCAGGATCGCTAGTGCCACAACCTATAAATTCTGATTGTGGACCTCGGCCGAAATCCAGCATCCACAATTTGGCGCCCACCGTGGGGCCTTAGCGATTTATAGCAAGCAAGAGATTTCACGGTCTACAACTCTAACTGTCATTCATGGCTTCAAGCAGCGAGTTGACACCAGATTTCAATGCAGCCCAAATAACTATGCTACAAGAACGATTACGAACTTTGGAGGAGGAGAATCTAACCATGCGAAGATCCAATACAAACTTCGGAAGCAGTTGGAATTAATCTCTTCCACCTCTCAACAACGTGATTCTCCGGACAATGCCAACAATGATATAGTTCCATCCAATCTTTTGGAAACATTCAACGATGTGGCAAATAATGATCCTTCTCCAGGCGACCATCCGAGAAATCCTACAGTTCTGCCAATTTCCCCAGCCGACCAGGCTCAGCAAGTCACCTCCAACATGCGTAAAGAAATGTTAGAGTTCAAAGAAGCAATATTGTCCAGTCTACCAGGTGTTTTAAACTACAATGAGAAAAAATAGAGCTGGGACAATCTCTGACACACCATTTTTTGAGACTATCACCTCTGTAGAATTACCAAGGAAATTCAGCCCTCCAGATATGAAAATGTATGATGGGTCGACTGACCCAGACGACCACATCATCCATTACAAATATAAGATGATGTCAACAGGCTTAACCCATCGACAGTGGGAGGCTGGAATGTGCAGAGGATTTGGGGAGACATTGGCGGGTCCAGCCCTAACTTGGTTCATCAATCTTCCATATAGGTCCATTGGGTCATACCAACATCTGGCAGACAACTTTGTAGAGCATTTCGCGAGTTCTTGCAAGATTGAAAAGACTTCAGACGACCTTTATGCCATCCAACAAAGGAAAGGTGAATCTTTACGAAGCTACGTAGCTCGCTTCAATAAATAAATGATAACTATCCCGGACCTCCATCAACCTACTGCAGTAGAAGCATTCAGAAATGGTTTGCTTCTAGAAAGCGGACTTTACAAGAAACTCAATAAATTCCAATGCTACACGATGGATCAAGCCATGTCTCGAGCCCAAATTGAAATTAGATGGGAAGAAGACAATAGGAACAAAAGAAAAGAGAATTCTTCTGGAATGCAATTCATCTCAAATTATTTTACCGGTAATTTTTATTTTTCTTTGCGTAGCCCATTCGGCAAGTAAAATTATTGGATAATAAAATTATTTTGTGAAGAATAATTTAGTGTTCCGAGGTCCATACGACTAAACAAAATTGAAAAACTTTGACTTCAACCAAAAAGAAATTTATATCATTAAATTTTTGAAGTTTTCCATTACAAAAAACAAAATAAATGTACGACTGCATATTTCATTCTACGAGCCTTTCGGTCGCTTGGACTTCAGGGTCAAGCTGAGCATCCACTGGTGGAACTTCAGCAGTCTGGCTGGGAACGATAGGGATAATTTCAGTCGATCCGGAAACCTCAACCGTTTCAGTCTGTTTCTCCGTTATGGCCATTTCTTCTTCGGCTTCTCCAGTGGCCATTTGCTTTTCCTCGACAGCTTCTTTCGAGAGCACCTCTTCTCCCTCTTCTTCTTCTTCACCCTCACTTGTAAGGGAGACCCCAGCAGCCAACCTCTCATATTCTCGATTCCATTTCTTCGGCTTCCAAGCGACATTCTGACCAGCTAAATATTCTTCCATTAGACTGCTCCTCTCTTTCATCATTGATTCAAAGGCAACCAATTCAAGTTGCTCAAGCAATTCAGCCCTTTCCTTCGTCAAGCTCTCCACACTTTCTCTGAACGCTTCATTGGTAGCCTCAGACACTTCTTTCTCCAATTTCAGTGTTGCTTGAGTCTCTTTCAATTTCTTTTCGACCTTTCTTAACTTCCTTTCGGTAGCGTCAAAATTTGCTTTCAGTTCACCGAAATCTTTTCTGACGGCTGTATTGGCCTTCTCTAAATCTCTCATTCTCCTTTGGCTTAATTCAGCATATTGTTGCATGAAGAGGCCACATTCCATAACCTGAAACAAACTTCACTTAGTACATTCCATACGATATCTACAAATGGATATACATGTTTTCAAAAATAAATACCTAATAACTTAGAGCCGCAATCTTCTTGCTTGTTTCGGTTAGACCCAACTCAGTCAACCGTTGCTCGTCTTCTTCCAACAGCAGACGCTTAATAAATTTAGAGAGGCTGGAAGGATCCGAAATTGCAGTAGACCCGTGGGGAATCCTCACTACAATGCCTTTTGCGTCTTCCTCCACTTCTACTACTGCCTTCCTCTTCTTTGAGGCAGAGACCTTCTCAATCGGCTGTGTCATTGATTCAGGAACATTAACCGGAACGACTTCAGTTGGTTTGGTGATTTCCAATTCAACGGCTTCAGGCTCCTTGTCTTTAGCTTTCTTAGTCTTCCTCCGGCTCCTCATTTCATCGAGTTTTGGCACCTTAAATGAACCCGACATCATTTCAGCTGCGCATAAAAATTCTTCAGGGCTCAGCGATGTTAGAAATAGCAGCCTTCCAAATGTAACCTCAATCGCCCAAGTGCACAATATCACGTCCAAAATATGCTTACTCAAAGCCAATGGGGTACCTTCAGAATAAATCACTTCTTTCCACAGCGGAGTTAACCTCAGTCTCCTCTCCTCTAAAGCAGCTTTCCAATTCCTCTTCGAATCAGGCAAACCGAGGATGTGATTCGTGTTTGTGATGGCTCGACGAGTAGTATCAAACGTTCTATTCAACTGAAGACCTGGAAGAAGAAAAGAAGAATATTTACAGTCATACAAGTTTAAAATTTAGAGTATTAAAGGATGAAGATATACTCACTCGACGAGTTCCAATATTTCGTTATTTCTCCACTCCCATTCGACCCAAACACACTCTCTCCTCTCACGAAGAAATAACTTTTTTTGCCAATCACCCCTGTCATTTGTTGTAAGTCCCAATACCAAATGCTCCCTCTTTTGGCGGAGATACAGGTGATATCTCTCTTTTTCTCTCAGGTGTTCTTTCATATAGTAAGTATACAATAATTCTCGCACCCCGAACACGATCCCCAATTCAAAAGACATACACTCAATCGACAGTAGAATCCTCAAAGTGTTTGGTATTAGTTGAGAAGGAGCCAGCTGATAGTGATTCAACACTTCCCATACTAACTTTGAATGGGGAATATGAATCCATCAACAAATGGGCATTCGTAAAACCCAATCCACCCAGGAATTTTGTAATCTATCATTTCATTCGGCGACTCTAACCTTACTTCAATTGATGGAGGAAATCTATATTTCAATTTCATTTCTCTCATTGATCTTTTAGTCACTCGACTAGCTGGATTCTTGGTTAAGATATTTGTTGGTTCGCTCGTACTTGGAATCTCACTCGAATCCTCAATGGTGGGTAGTGATCTCAGTGGTGTAACTTCGGTGGGTATTCCTAACGGTGTTTTAGCTATAGTTATGACTCCAGCCTCTATAAAATCTTCATGCGACCAATCCCTATTAGTTTCTTCATCACTCGAATCATTCACAGGTTGTTCAATATACTTGTCAATTTGAGTACCTAAACTACCCAATGAATCCTCACTCGACATTTTCCAAGCAACAAACACAAATTCCCTAAAATACTTACTCCTTTGAAGATCTAAATTCGTCTAAATCACAAACATAATCCCAAAAAATTCGCTGAACCTTTCAAGATCGAATAACCAATTTGACTAAGAACAGTTTGAATCTACACTAAGAACATTTGAAGATGTTGAAGAATATGAAGAAAGGTATGAAGAGTACCTTGAAGATCTTGAGAGCTCCTCTAAACTTGCCAACCGAGAGAAGTCCTTGTGTGAGACCAAATGACTCAAAACCCATTCTTATACTCACCATTTTGGCGCTTCGATTTCCCTCCAAAAGAAGCCTCGAAAATCCCACTATGGTTTAATTGATGAACTTGGGCTCAAGACATCCTTAGGCCCATCCTTAACCAAGTGTAATTTACAAAATAAAGAAGACTGTAAGATGACATCTGTCAGTTAACATTCTCCGGAGAAAGCACACCTCCATTCTAAAGTGAAGTCAAATCGACATTAGTATATGATTCATAGAAAGTTCTTTCATTCAACATGTATGAGTGTTGAATTCAAAACGTTAAAGTCAGTCAACATATTATCACTTCTGAGTATGTATAAAGCGGTTGCAGGTTTTCTTCAGTCGACAACATGTATTAAATATTTGGATGTTCACTTCAGTCGACATCATTACAAGAGAATTGTGCAGGTTCATGTTACAAGTAATTCTTTCAGTCGACTTGCGTCTTTTTCAGGTACACTCAAATCAACATGCATGAGAATGCTTCATGTAATTACTTCAATCGACAACATGTATTGAATATCTGCAGGTTTATTCCATTCGACATATTATCTAATTTTTGGTAAAATTATTTCAGTCGACATAACTATATGAGACCTTATTTGTATTATAGTCCATTCATGAAATGATTTTACTCCACTCGACATACATAATGATTCGTATAATCACTTCAATCGACAAACATCCATGAAGTCATTGCAGGTTTACTTCAGTCGACATTATGTACTAAGTGTTTACAGGTTTACTTCAATCGACATTCTTATATAGGGTGATAACATTCTTTACCTTTGTGAAGATTGTTTCACTCGACATGCATGCATAAAGTGATTGTAAGTATACTCCAAACAAATCGCATGTGTGAAATGATTACAAGTATACTCCAGACTAGGTGCTTGAGAGAATGTTTCATGATGATACTTGTGGGAACACAGAAACTGGGCGACGCATGATGTCCTAGGCTCGCGGCCTAGTTGGGAGTACGGAGTAGCCACGAGGGACTAAACCGGAGAGTAATGGAGTCGCCACCCGGTGTGAACCGGGAAAATTAGATTTAAGGCAGCACTCACCCCTCACAAGGGAATACCTCAAATCGTTGGGTTCGGAATGGTCCATTACTTATGTCACTTGTAATAAAATGATTTATGTAATAATTTAATCAGGCTTAAATAACACTTATTTCCAAGAGTATCATGCTTCTAAATTCACATATACAAAATAAAACTCATACATACATTTCACATATATCTCACATCTAAGATTGCATGCTTGGAAATACCTCAAAGTAACAACGAACATACAACTTCATTCAGCATATCACATTCACGAAAAAAACACAAGCATACATAATAACCGTACAAGCATACACGGAATTTATGTCTGGGTTTCCATCCGATATACCACAAGAAATAATACTTCAAAGTCATCATGACATAGGTGTATGAATCGTAATGCGTTAAATCAAGACTAAGGCAAATGACACAAATAATGGAATAAACATGCTTTTCATTATGATGTGCACAAAGATAAGAATGACTATATGGGATTTCATAAAAAAAATCACCTAAGAAACAATTATACATGGCATGTGATGAATATGTCTCAGTTCAGTGTGTTCGCATTCGTGTAGCGTTTGTAAACGCGTTCGAACGGTAAACAGAAGGTTCGCGTTCGTATGGCGTTTGATAACGCGTTCGAACGGAACCAGACCTGATGCATGATAAGACTGAGAAAGTGCGTGTGCGTTCACGTAGCGTTCAAGAATGTGTTCGAACGGTAAACAGAAGGTTCGCGTTCGTTGTGTAGAGCGTTCGAGAACGCGTTCGAACGGAACCAGACCTGATGCATGATGAGACTAAGGAAGTGCGTGTGCATCGTGTAGCGTTTGAAAACGCGTTCGAACGGTAAATAGAAGGTTCACGTTCGTGTAGCGTTCGAGAACGCGTTCGAACGGAACCAGACCTGATGCATGTAACACAAAGAATAAATACAACAATGTCAAGCTCAGCATGTCCGATTGAACGTATCTTGCATTCAACCGAACACACATCAACGGTGCGGAAAAACATCGTGGTAGAGGGCTTTAACCCCTCCCCGTAGTGGATCTTTCAATCCACTTACTAAGCCCATGCGCTCGATTGAATCATGCATACATAGAATTGAAAGCAATAATATCAAACTAGTATGCCCGATTGAACGTGTCTTGCATTCAACCGAAACACATCAACCGGCGCGGCGAAGCATCGTGGTAAAGGGCTTTAACCCTTCCCCATAGGGGATCTTTCGTTCCACTTACTAAGCCCATGCGCTCGATTGAATCATGCATACAAAGAATTGAAAGCAATAATATCAAACTAGTATGCCCGATTGAACGTGTCTTGCATTCAACCGAACACACATCAACCGGCGCGGCGAAGCATCGTGGTAAAGGGCTTTAACCCTTCCCCATAGGGGATCTTTCGTTCCACTTACTAAGCCCATGCACTCGATTGTATCATACATAAATAAGCAACATGCAGAATTCAAGTAACGAAAAACATAGATAAATCAATCCAACATGAAACAAAAGAAGGTGCCGTTTACTCAAGTTGTACGTGGAGTTGTATCCCAAGTACAGACCGCACTACCGTCCATTCGGATTCGGCTACGGAATTTACGTCTGGGTTTCCATCCTATATACCACAAGAGACGACACTCTTCCATTCATCCAATACCCACAACACACATCATACACAAACAATATTCCACAAATAGGTAAAACACAGTCAAAATAAATAACAAAAATCAAATGAAGATGAGCGTGGGAAGTACCCTCAGGTCTAACCTTTTAAGCCGTCTCTCAGACTCGCGTTTCACGAAGATCGGAAGGGGTAAAGCTCTGTAACTTTTATGGTTCACTGGTTTGTCTTTTCCTTCGTTGTTCGGCCGCTCAAGCTACTGTTTTGACTCCGTTTTGCTGATGTTTCCTTGTGGTTTCGCTGCCGTTTCCTCTGTATTTTCTGCTTACTGTTTGTGGACTGTTTTGATGTTCTTGATGGACTGTTTTGGGTGTTCTTTTTGGTGTTTTTGGCTACTGTTTTTGGCGTAGTTTTACTGCTGTTTTAAGGTGACTTTCGGTGTGCGTAACTGCTGTATTTGGCTATGAATTTTAGTAATGTGAGGGAGTGTTTGAGGGTTTGTTGTTTTTGGTGATGTGAGGGATGAGATGAAGAGAATCGTTTCTCTTGTGATTTGCGCGTGATGTCTAATGTTTCTTGCTATAATTTTCGTGTGAATTGTATGTATGAGCTAGAGAGGTTTTCAGAGCCAGGGTGGCTATGTTAGGGGTTTTTTATATAGAGAAGGGCTAGGGCTTCACCTTATCTCACAAGGAAATGGATTTTGGCATTCAATTAGGATATGATTTAGTATTAGACAAGGAAAGCAATGGATTTGATTGGGGGACATGTCTTGGCTAGATTAGGAATACAAAATATTTAATTGGTTATGATTGATTTTAATTAGGCATGACATCTTTTTAATTTAGTATATGATTGTTAGTTAGGAAGTTAATATATTTGATTTATCTTTATTAGGTATGATTATATTTTATGTTTTATTTAATTGGTAAATGGTTTAAATATTTTATTTAATATTTAATGTTTAATTTAATTAAATTGGGATGTGTTTTATGGGCTTTGGGGGGCTAATTGGGCTGAGGTGCGAGGCTAGCAGCAAAACCAGAAATACCAACTCCGTTCGAACGCCAATTCGAACGCGGCACGAACGTCCACAATCTGCCTGACGTTCGAACAAAGTAACGAACGCAACACTAACGAAGACAGTGAACTTGTGAAATGAACTAGATGACGTACTTATTCTGAATTTCCCCTTCCGACCTCCGTTTCCCGCAATATCCTTAGCTAAAAAGGTAGTGCCTCCAACTGAGACTCATCATCGGGTTTCACATGCGAAAATGCAATGCCTACAATACTCCAGTCGACATGCATGTGTTGAATTGGCGTGATGATACACCAGTCGACATGCATATATTGAATTGGCGTGATGATACTCCAATCAACATGCATGAGAGGATTTGGCGTGATGATACTCCAGTCGACATGCATGTGTTGAATTGGCGTGATAATACTCCAGTCGACATGCATGTGTTGAATTGGCGTGATGCTACTCCAGTAGACATGCATGAGAAGAATTGATGCTAGGTGTCTGTCCCAATCGACATCTACATCTCGAGGCTTAAAGAAAAACCAAGTCGACACAACATCTCTTTGACTTGAGACTAATTAAGGATTACTTAGTTAACATCTCAACGTGTAGGTTGGGGCGTAACATTGATCCCAATCGACACTACATGTCTGTAGTTTGGGACTTATTGATGATCATAACCGACATCATCTAGTATATACCTCGGGAATTGTCATAAATACAACATATAGTTATGACTTGAGACTTGATGTTCATCCCAGTCTACATCTACACGGCTATATCTTGGAACTTGTTGATGAACTCATTCGACGATATACCCATTAACCTGACTTTCATATGGTTCAGTTGACTGGGAACAATCCTCATGACTCATATGGAGTCAAGTTCAAGACCTGGCCTTTATCTGGTCCAGACGACATTGAAATCTCCCCTGGTCTTTGGACCCGTAGTATGGAGATTATCCTGACCTTCATATGGTTCAGTCGACTGGGAACAATCCCCATGACTCATATGGAGTCAAGTTCAAGACCTGGCCTTCATCTGGTCCAGACGACATTGAAATCTCCCCTGGTCTTTGGACCCGTAGTATGGAGATTATCCTGACATTCATATGGTTCAGTCGACTTGGAACAATCCCCATGACTCATATGGTGTCAAGTTCAAGACCTGGCCTTCATCTAGTCCGGACGACATTGAAATCTCCCATGGTCTTTGGACCCGTAGTATGGAGATTATCCTGACCTTCATATGGATCAGTCGACTGGGAACAATCCTCATGACTCATATGGAGTCAAGTTCAAGACCTGGTCTTTGGACCCGTAATATGGAGATTATCCTGACCTTCATATCGTTCAGTCGACTGGGAACAATCCCCATGACTCATATGGAGTCAAGTTCAATACCCGGCCTTCATCTAGTCCAGACGACATTGAAATCTCCCCTGGTCTTTGGACCCGTAGTATGGAGATTATCTTGACCTTCATATGGTTCAATCGACTGGGAACAATCCCCATGACTCATATGGAGTCAAGGTCAAGACCTGACCTTCATCTGGTCCAGACGACATTGAAATCTCCCCGGACCCGTAGTATGGAGATTATCCTGACATTCATATGGTTCAGTCGACTGGAAGCAATTCCCATGACTCATATGGAGTCAAGTTCAAGACCTGGCCTTCATCTGGTCCAGACGACATTGAAATCTCCCCTGGTCTTTGGACCCGTAGTATGGAGATTATCCTGACCTTCATATGGTTCAGTCGACTGGGAACAATCCCCATGACTCATATGGAGTCAAGTTCAATATATGGCCTTCATCTGGTCCAGACGACATTGAAATCTCCCCTGGTCTTTGGACCCGTAGTATGGAGATTATCTTGACCTTCATATGGTTCAGTCGACTGTGAACAATCCCATGACTCATATGGAGTCAAGTTCAATATCTGGCCTTCATCTAGTCCAGACGACATTAAAATCTCCCCTGGTCTTTGGACCCGTAGTATGGAGATTATCCTGACATTCATATGGTTCAGTCGACTGGGAACAATGCCCATGACTCATATGGTGTCAAGTTCAAGACCTGGCCTTCATCTGATCCGGACGACATTGAAATCTCCCCTAGTCTTTGGACCCGTAGTATGGGGTTTATCCTCACCTTCACCAGGAACAGTCGATTGGGAACATTCCCCATTGGTTCAGGCGGAATTAGATAAAGTCATGATCTTCAACTGGTTCAGTAAACTGGAGACATTTCTACATGTCTTGTAAAGATTAAGTTGAAGTCTTAACCTATTACTACTCCAAAAGTCTCAGAAAAAGTTTACATACCAAGATCAAATCCGAGATGATACATTCGATATATTACTCTCAAAGTCAAAAACTTTTTGACTTAAAGAGTAGGGAACAAACTGTACGGGCCAAATTTGGACCCGAGGGTAAAACCGTCTTTTCACGTCAAACTCAATACCAAAAGCCCACAAATATTGGCCCTTAAACACCATATTGGAAAACCCAGCCCAAAAGACCTTATTCCATCGATACATAACACTACAAATATAAAGCCAAATAAATAGACAGCATAAAATACAATTGTTACTAACTATTTCTCTTTTTCTAAACACAAACACATGCAGCGCCGAAAGTTAGATCCAAGGCACGTTGTGGGTCCCTTAGCCAGAAATGTCAGGCCCGTTGCCAGCTTTTATCACA
Source organism: Zanthoxylum bungeanum (assembly GCA_019454045.1). NCBI lineage: Eukaryota > Viridiplantae > Streptophyta > Magnoliopsida > Sapindales > Rutaceae > Zanthoxylum > Zanthoxylum bungeanum. Next base: position 56,469 of record SKCR01027514.1, on the reverse strand, counting down.
GCTACAAAGTAATCTCTTTTCAGACCTATAAAAAGGAAGATAACTCAGGGTTCAAGGCAGGCTTCAGATCCTTCATACAAGCTTCTATTCTCTGACACAAGTTCTGAGAGCTTTAATTTCCAAAAACATTTGTCACCGCCCTCACGGCAACCAAAAGAAAGTCAAGGTAATAATAAGCCTTACTTTCACATTTTACATATTTACTACTCATTTCATACTCCTGACTTGAGCGTCGGAGTGCCCCCGGCACCCACGACACCGGTGGACAGTCTACTCCCGCTCACTCTACCTTTGTCTTGCAAGATCGCTAGTGCCCCAACCTACAAATTCTGATTGTGGACCTCGGCCGAAATCCAGTATCCACAAAGACTCCCTTAGAGTTGAGGAATGGTCGTAAAGCTAGTTTGCGACATTTCCGCATATAGGGGTGTCCGGCACATGTGCTAAAGAACAAGACTACTAAATTGGAACCACGTTCACAAGTGTGCCTATTTGTAGGCTATACAAATGAAACTAGGGGTGGATTCTTTTATAGTCCATAAGATAATAAAGTATTTGTGTCAATAAATGCTACATTTCTTGAGGAGGACTATATGAGAGAGTTCAAACCTCGAAGTAAAGTGTTAGTTGAGGAGTTACTTGCTGGTACGACCAGTACACCATTGTCAAATGTTGACAAAGATATAACACCTTCTACATCTGAAAGTCAGATGCAAGTTTATCAGGATACCATACCACCTAGACGTAGTGAGGGGTTGTAAGACAACCTGAACACTATATAGGAAATGGTGAGGTGCAAGTTGTTGCATCCTGTGATGGTATAGATGATCTATTGACCTATCATAGTGCAATGGAATATACTGATAAAGAGGAATGACTCAAAGCCATGAACCTCGAGATGGAGTCTATGTACTCTAACTCAGTCTGGGAACTTGTAGAACAACCTAATTGAGTAAAACTCATAGGTTGCAAGTGGATCTACAAAAGAAAAGGAGGAATAGATGGGAAAGTACATACTTTCAAGGCTAGGCTAGTGGCAAAGGTTATACCCAAAAAGAGTGAGTTGACTATGAAGAAACTTTCTCGCCAGTAGCCATGCTTAAGTCCATCATGATTCTTCTTTCCATTGCCGCATATTATGACTATGAGATTTGGCAAATGGATGTCAAGACTGCATTCTTAAATGGTAATCTTGATGAGAGTATCTATATGGTACAACCAGAGAGGTTCATTACCCAATATCAAGAGCAAAAAGTTTGCAAGTTGCAAAGGTCCATTTATGGACTTAAGCAAACATCTAGATATTGGAACATAAGGTTTGATACTACAATCAAGTCTTACAACTTTGAGCAGAACATCGATGAGTCTTGTGTCTACAAGCGCATCATTGATGGGAATGTGGTTTTTCTTGTGTATACGTTGATGATATTTTACTCATTGGGAATGATGTAAAGATATTATCGGACGTGAAAATCTGGCTAGCTAACCAATTCCAAATGAAATATTTTGGGAGAGGCAAGTTATGTACTTGGGATCCAGATCATTTGAGATCGCAAGAAACGACTGTTAGCAATGTCTCAAGCAACCTATATCGATAAGATTCTTGTACGATTTGGTATGCAGAATTCCAAGAAATGTAATTTACATTTCAGGCATGGAATTCATTTATTTAAGGGACAGTCTCCTAATACACCTCAAGCAGTTGAGGAGATGAGACATATACCATATGCTTCAGCAGTTGGAAGTCTTATGTATGATATGTTATACACGAGACCAGACATCTGTTTTGCAGTGGGAGTAGTCAGTAGGTTTCAATCCAACTCGGGAAGAGATCATTGGGTAGCGGTGAAACATATTCTAAAGTATCTTCGGAGAACGAGAAATTATATGCTTGTATATACAAGTCAGGATATGATTCTGAGAGGATGTACTGACTCTGATTTTCAGACGGATGTCGATTCTAGGAAATCAACATCTGGATCAGTATCCACCCTATGTGGTGGGGCTATAGTATGAAGAAGCATTAAGTAATCTTGTATTGTTGACTCCACCATAGAGGCTGAATATGTAGCAGCTTGTGAAACAGCTAAGGAAGCAGTCTGGCTCCGTAAGTTCTTGGCAGATCTGGAAGTTGTTCCAGATATGGATAAATCACTCACACTTTATTGCGATAAAAGTGGTGCAGTGGCGAACTCCAAAGAACCAAGAAGCCACAAGAGGGGTAAGCATATTGAGAGGAAATATCACCTCATCAGAGAGATAGTGCAGAGAGGAGATGTCGATGTCACGCAGATTCCATCCGTAGACAACCTGGCTGATCCGTTTACAAAGACCTTATCGGCTAATATATTTGAAGGTCACCTAAATAGTTTAGGTTACATGACATGTCTCATTTGCTCTAGTCCAAGTGGGAGATTGTTGGGATTTATGTCCTAGAGCTTCATGTATTGTAAACGGAATTGATTACTGCAATAATATAAATGCATTATTCATTTTATCAAAGTTGTTTGATTTATATCGCATATTGTCCAATTGTCTTGTTTACCTTGATTACTCTTGTACCTTTAGACTTAGTGTATGTTTGATGCACAAGAGGATTTAAGTCTAAAGTTAGTAATCTAAATAGTCCATAGAGAGCGAACAAGAGGGTACTTTGTTTATGGTTTATCTATAGTTGCGGTCCATTCTATACTTGTATGACGATCTTGATCCGGGATCGTTCATGTAGTGACATGGGAATTGAGACACCTTGTATGAAAGATCATATAGGACTGGACTCGGATAAATACGAATTTCTTTTAATATCCGTTAACCGAAGAAATTCATTTTATCTAATAGATGGTCATATATGGATTCGATCTTAATCCTGAGTGTACTACGAACTCATGCATGACAGGTTATGTCCTTTGATTTACTATGGTGAGGTTGGTGTTGCATTCCCAACCAATAACTACGTATTTTGGGGATATGATTTGATATGTAGCTGGGAACGTTTTACATAGATATTGAATTCACTCATTCTTACGAGAAGCAGATGAATATCTCTTTTAAGAGTTGATTCGGGACTTGAACAATTTGAGCGCTCAACTTTTCTATTACGAATAGAAAGTATTTTATATTCATAATTGTTATGAATTAATTATTCATTATAGAATCAATGGTGCTTAAGAGATAAAATATTTAGAGGGGTTTAATGGACTTATGACCCGGCTCTATTTATGAGATATCGTGAATGGCTATATCCATATGTAATGACTATATCGATGGACACAGAAAATATACGGTTTATTTAATCCATCTACGGTAACGGGAGTTCAACTTCGAGTTTTTAGTGGAATAACGCGAAGTTAATAATTCGTAATATTTGATTAAAGAGTTTAATTAATATTTCAGAATTATTGGAGCTCGGAACCGTAGGTCCATTTGGTCCCCGTGCTAGCTCGATTAACTGTAGAAAACCTAATATAATTAGATTGTCTAATTATATGCTCACATTATATTTATTTATATATTATTAATAAAATTAATAATATTTATTGTCACAAATGAAAACTATGTTAAATTAGTTTAACTTAATGTTTTCTAGAATTCTTTGATTATGAGATAATCAAGTTAGTAATAATTATGAGATAATTACTACAACATAATTGAAAGTAAATAAATCATTATTAATATATTGATTTTTATTTACCATTGGAGACAAAGCCATATGGCTTACCATGTCATCCAAACAATTATGTCTATTAGGTGGCTTGGATACACCTAATAGTTTTGTCATTAGCTAATGCATTTTATGCTTTGGTATGACCTTCACATTTGTGTGTTTGCCATTGAAAGAAAGCATTGAATGCTTAATGACAAAGTCATTGTCTTTAGCTTAACATTTCTTATGCTTTGGTATGACATTCACATTTTTGTGTTGGCCATTGCAAGAAAGCATTAGATGCTAATGACAATGTTAGTTGGCTTGTGTAAGAGAATATAATATCTACCATTTCTCTCACTTCCCAAGGTTAACACTTTGCATTCATTCACACAATTATTGTGAGAAAAGATTTGAGAGAAAATATAGAGAGTTCTAGCATTCACAAATATTGTGAAATTCCTAAAGCCAAACACCATTGTGACATATTAAATCTCTAAATAGTTTAGAGGTTTAATCTTTGTGAGTGAAGCCCACACTTCGGTTTGTTGGTTTCGAGTCATAGTTCGGAAGATCGAGTGGTTGATCTAAGTGTTGGACACCAAATGATTGATCTTGGCTACTACAACAAAGAGAAAAGGCAAAGAAAATTTTGAAGATCCATACCGGACCCGGTGCCACCACAAGCCACTTTGATGTGGTCGGTCTTTGAATCTGTACCATACTGTGTGCTCTGGTCGGCTAGATCCGGAAAACTGTGTCATGACTCTCTTTCTGGCCGATGAATAACCCAAACCCTATGAACACTTGACCCTCTAAAAGGGAAAATCTCATCTCTGCCCTTGTCGAACTGTTCAAAGTACTTGTCACAAAAAACATCATCAACAACTGTATTTCATGATGCAAACTCTGACTATTAATTTTTACACAGTAAATTATAAATATAGGGATATATTGGTGATGTAAATATTTACGTTAATCTTATTATACTTCCAATCAACCAATTCCTTGAGTACACCTCTATTTGTATTAGAAAAGTTGTATTACAGTTCATAAACATATCATTATTGTTATTTTGTTTTTTGAAACTATGAAGTATATGATAATAATATAATACTGTCACGTTAGACTGTACACGTATTTTTATTTTTTATTGGGTCAAAAAAAAAGGTCTAAAAAGGTTGAATTCCCCAGCTATTATAAAATATTTTGGTGGCCAACGACTTGTTCTGACTTCTGAGGATTGACCGTGGTGTGTGGTAATTGGTCCGCACACCTCGTGACTTGGAAAAAATTATTAAATATGGACCATCTTTTTATTCTTATTTAAAATAATGATACATTCACAAATATTATATAAATATAAATATGCACAAAAAAATGTAATATTAAATAAATACTTTGTGGATGTATTAAAACTCTAATATTAAAAGAGCAAGCATGTGATTCTTATTAGAGCTCGGCGTTGTTAGTCAACAAAGAGGGGCTCCTCCTCAACTTGCCCCGTTATATTATATTATTTTATTCTGTTTTGTACAAATCAAAAAGGAAAATTTAATTATTTATAAAATAAAAATAGGGGCCAACCAATTAATTATTTATAAAATATTCTAAAGGACAAAATACTGTTTTGGAAACTCAATAAGGAAAAATTGATATGAGATCTGAATTACAGAACCCAGGAAACTCAAAAAAGTGTGACGGTTAGATTCAAATCAGACTTGGAAAATATTCACCGTGTTTAGCTTGACAACAAAATGAGCTTATGATATATTTAGCTAGACATATATTATATTATTATTATAATATATATATATATATATATATATATATATATATATATATATATATATATATATATATACGCACTAGTGTGTGCCCGTACCTACGACGAGGGGTGTTACAGAATTTACAAAGAGATTGAGATTTTTTTATTTTATTTGTTTATAATGAAACGATTTTATTTTTTAATCAAATGATTTTACTCTTTAATTTATTTGGTAGTTTTTATTTTCCATTAATAAATGATTAAAATTTATATTTTTAGAAATGATTAAAATTTATATTTTATAAAAAGTAAAAATTATTTTATATTTGAAATATCAATAGTGGATCATTTAACCCTGATATTTTATTTTATTATTTTTATTTTATTAGTTGAATTATTATTTTATCTTACTAAATTCATTCCCTGTGAATCGACCCCGCACTTACCGTATTATTTTATTACTTCGACACTCTTATACATGCGAGTAAAGAACCACTTTATGAATGTATCACTCGACACCAATCGCCTATATTTAAATGTCGTTAGAGTGGATGCTAAGAAGCACTGAGTGTACAGTCTCGGCTGTCTCGCTTTTATATCCATATTCATTGCACTTCTCATGTAAATCGTACTACTGTTTAGTGTTTGATGATACATTTGAGCAACATGTATAATATCACGTTAGGATTGAGATGCATACTATACAACAACCACTGGATGAAGAGCAGTAGACAAGAAATGAAATGAATGAAGATGCAACAATAGAGGAAGAGCAGCGGAAGAGAAATAAAGAGGTACATGATCTCGACTCAAACAAAAGATGGCAGAGATGAAGCGCTATTTTCAAATGATGAGAGACTTGAGTTCACATCCTTCATCTTCAGGTCCACCTCGTATTGTGACTGATCTTGAGCAGACAGATAAGAATGATTAGATTATATGTATTTTTCATTAAATTTGAATATTGTATTTTTTTACATTATAACATTAATAATAAAATTTTAATTTTACTATTTTTTGTTTATTTTATTAATTTAAGTAATTAATATATTTATTTTATAATGTTACTTTTTTATTTTACTGTTTAAAATAAAATAAAATAAAATTCTTTAAAAAATATAAAAAGAGATTTAGAGCAATTTCGTCTCTATTAGCTATGGAATTTCCATCGCTAATTAGAAACGGAAGAATATCTATAGCAATTCCATCTATATTTAGCTACAAAATTAGTCAATTTCTAAATAGAGACAGAATATCCATAGCAATTCCATATTTATTTTGCTACGGAATTTCCGTCTCTAATTAGAAACATAAATTATTCTGTTTATAATTAGCAACGAAAATTTCGTATCAATTATGTCGCTATTTAGCTACGGAATTTTCGTCTCTAATTAGAAACAAAAATTAATCAGTATCAATTTTGTCTCTAATTAGCTATGAAATTTACGTCGTTAAATAGAGAAAGAATAAAATTCTATCGCTAATTTTAGCGACGGGTGTAATATTTCCGTCGCTATTTATTTGGTGACCAACAAAATAGAGACAAAATTTTTCCTTCTCCATTTCGTCGTTAATTAGCCATTAGCGATGAAATAGCTACAGATTTTTCCGTCGCTATTTGACTGATTTATTATAGTGTTTATTATTATTATGATGAACGATTTAAATAGGTACTACCAAGAGAATAGCCCATATTAAGGATTATGTTCTAAATCAACAACCTAACAAGGATAACAAACCTATCCCGTAATTTATTAATATACTCTAAATAATAATAAGTAATCCTAATCTTCGGCAACTGCATGGCTACGAGTTTGCATGAAACTCAAATGCTACTCTTTGAAAGAAAGCTAAATAACAGTTAGCTAAAGTTTAATCCATGATCCATCCATGCACATGCACATTTACGTACTCATCTTCTTAGCAAGGAGTAATTTTTTGGTACAACGGAGACATTGATGATGTGATATCACCAACAAATTAGTAAATGACATGTATGATTTAATATTCATTTTTAGTTGTTTTTTAATATTTTAACACGCATGACACTGAATTATTGGATTATTGCACGTAGACCTGGCCGGCGGTTCGGTACACTAAAGTGGAACCGGAACCGAACCGTTCGGTTCCGGTTCCGGTTCCATTCGTTTTTTTTTTTGCTTTATTGAAATTAAAAAATTGATATTGATACATCAATATAATTTAAAATTATGAATTTGAATTTATATAATACACTTACATTACATAATTACATTAAATTACAAATAAAATTCTTATCTAAAAAATAATAAAAAATTATTATATAAATTCAAACCGGTTCCAATCGGAACCTTACGATTCAGGTTGGAACCGAACGGTTCCAGCGGTTCCAACCGGTTCGGTTAGGGTAGGAACCCTAACAGTACCGGTTGGAACCGGAACCGTCCGGTTCCAACTGGTTCGGTTCCGATTCCGAACCGGAACTTTGGCCGGGTCTAGTTGCACGAATGACGTGATACCTCCGTTGTATTGTAGATTTTCAGCTTAGTAAGGTGGCACTTTGTTAAAGTTGCATGCATGCTTACGTTACTATTGTGCAAGCCCGGAGGTCCCAAATTCATGCATATCACAGATAAAAGGTTGTTATTAAAATATAATATGTTTAAATCAAATGCATAAATAATTATTTCCATATAAAAAAAAAACTGTTGCATTATACAAATTTATTTTCATATGTATAAGTTGTTTCATTTGTTGAAGTCAAACAAAAACGGCTTAATTAATTAACTCCATTTTCATATTGTCCATGTGGGACTATGGGCCATAAAAACTGAGTATGTTACTTCTAATAGAAATTTCCTATTTTCCGTGTCATTTTCATACTGTCCGTGTATAGGTGGTGAAATTTCCTCAACACACCTCTTAGTGAAACTGTTATAAGGAAATAAAAATGCACACCTCTTCAGTGAAACTGTTATAAGCAGATAAAGGTACACTTGAAAGAAAATACCTATCATTGTACTAGTAAATATGAAGTCATGGGTTACTTTCTAAAGTCCAACGATTCTAGAAATAACCCAGACACAACTCCGAGACAATGTTTCACCTTTCTTCTTGGAGTCCAAAGACTTCTGGAGCAAAATTTATCCAATGGAAGTCAAGCCCCAAACCTGGAGTGACGTTATTCCGAAGTCATATCATTCCTGAGTGAAGGAACTCCAAACTAAGTCTAGTCCGATGTATGTCTGTTCCGGAGGAGCCTCACTCCGGAATCCATCAGAGTGTATTCTGGCCTCAACATGATACCCCAGAGTATACAAGAGAGCATGATGTCACATATATTTATCCGAAATTAGTGGACTTTAATGATAATTCACTTATCTTAGTATGCAAGTAGAGTTTAGCATGCACAATAACATGTGTGATTACACCTAATGTCATATTAGAGCATGTATCATGATAAGTGTACACCATGCATCTACAAAGTAGTGCAGTTGTAGACAAGTGTCTGTTAAGAAAGTGATACTGATATACGTGTAATCCTGTATCAGCCAAAGAGTTTGTACATAACGAGGTCAATTGGAAGAATTAATTGCAGCAAAAACACATTGTAGAAGACACTCTAATTATAATTAGTGATTTAACTTCAAACATAAAGGAATCGGAAATCCTAACTAAACGCTACATGCATGCATGCAAGTTGCGGAGAACTTCAAATGCAAATCCCATGATCCAAGTGGACTTCATACAGGACGAGACCAACAAATTGAAATTAATAAATACTATTTCTCTATCACACTTTTACCGCACACAATTATTATTTAACATAGTGACATAAAATAATAGGAAAAAGACTGATATATTCTCAATATTTAAAGAAATTCGACATAAAACCCTAGCATTTTATAAAAAAGACATAATCCCATATTTCTTAACATATTTTAATTATTTCGATAGTTAAAGAGTTAATATTATAAATTAACAAAGAATGATATATAAGAATGTATAGTAATTATATTAAATTATCTATATTTTCATCCAAACTTAACATTGGGTCCTTTTCCTTAGATAATTGTTAACGTACAAAATTTTATATTCAAATTTATAAGCACGTGATTATTGGTTTATTATATATACAGATGCAATGTATCTTCCGAACACACACAACTACTGCCTTCTGCGACATAACGTTAAATATGGCTTTAATATGTTCTTGGTTGTGCAATTCCAGCTGTGAGAAATTTGAAAATCTCATGGCAATTGTCGTCACTTCACTAGTTGTTGCATTTGCCGCCGTGATCTGGTTCACGTGGAATGCCAAGAAAAAGAAACCAAGCAAAGCAAGTGCTGCTCCCCTGCCACCAGGTCCCCGGGGCTTGCCATTGATAGGATACCTCCCATTTCTAGGCACTGACCTCCACAAGTCACTCACAAAGTTAGCCGGGGTCTATGGTCCTATATACAGACTCTGGCTGGGAAACAAATTATGTGTAGTGGTGAGCTCACCATCACTAGCTAACGAAGTGGTTCGTGACAAAGATATCATATTTGCCAACCGCGACCCACCAATCGCTGCAATGGTCTCAACATACGGTGGAAAAGATATTACAACAGCCTCGTATGGTCCTGATTTGAGAAAGATGCGCAAAATAATGGTGACTGAGATGATGAGCAACGCAAGCCTTGATGGTTGCTACAGTCTAAGGAATCAAGCTGTTAAGAATGCTATTAGAGATTTGTATAATAACAAAATTGGCAAGGCCATAGACATTGGTGAGTTGTCATTTTCAACTTCATTCAATCTAGTTCAGAACATGCTATTGGGTGGCACGCTTGGATTAGGAGAGAAGGAGACGAATGAGCTTAAAAATGTGCTTGCTGAAGTCCTAGTGTTAATTGGGACACCAAATGTTTCTGACGTTTTTCCAGTGCTTTCACGGTTTGATTTACAAGGAATAGAAAGGAGAACAAAGAAGATTTTCTGTCGGTTTGATCAGATTATCAACTCCGCTATTGAACATCACAGGAATTCGGACAATCAAAAGAGAGACATCTTGCAGTTTCTCTTGCAGCTGACCGAAAGTGAAGAAGATACCGCAACATCAATTACCATGACCCAGCTCAAGGCTTTGCTCGTGGTATGTAAATGTAAATGTGTGTATATACTAAGCACCTAAGAGATGTTGTTCCATAATTACTGATCTTGTCTTTTTTAAATTTTAAACAGAACATAATTACAGGCGGAACAGAAACCTCAGCAAACACCGTAGAATGGACAATGACGGAGTTGCTGCAACATCCAGAAGTAATGAAGAAGGTACAAGAAGAATTGGTACAAGTTGTGGGCATGGACAGCTCTGTTGAAGAATCCCACTTGCCTAAACTGAAGTACTTAGCTGCTGTTTTGAAAGAAACGTTACGTCTGCACCCAGCACTGCCCGAATTGGGACCTCGTTGTCCAAGCCAAACTACAACTATTGGTGGCTATACAATACCAAAAGGTACAATGGTAATGTTGAATGTGTGGGCAATCCACAGGGATCCTCAACTTTGGGATAATCCCATGAAATTTCGACCAGAAAGGTTTTTAGATGATTCGAGTAAATTTGATTATTCGGGTAATAATTTTCAGTACATGCCGTTTAGTTCAGGTAGGAGGATTTGCCCCGGGGTTCCTCTGGCAGAGAGGATGCTGATGTTTATTGTAGCTTCATTATTGCACTCCTTTGATTGGAAGTTGCCATGGGGTGAAAAGCTCGACTTTTCTGATCAATTTGGATTTGTTATGAAGAAATTGAAACCTTTGGTTGCAATTCCAACACCAAGACTAGTCAACGCAGAGCTCTACTCGTAGGATTCCCTGTTGGCATTTGCCTCGGCAATGGTGTCTATGCTTTTAGGAACCTTTTGTTTTTGTTTTGTTTTATTTTTTGTTTAAAAAAAAAAAAAAATCTTAAACACCATTACTTAATTAGGTTGGTTGTTATTTTTATCTTTCTTGTACTAGTGTTATTTCCATGTTCATGTATTTACTAATGTTTTTAAATTGGACCGGTGATTGAATCGACGATCTAAAAAATTTAATGGGTCATTGATTCAATCAGTATAATGAGCTGATAGCATAAATAATTTTAATTAATTAAAAATTATATAAAAATAAAAAAAATTTATACAATACATATAAAAAATTAAAATAAATAATTTTAATAATTTATTATATCAAAATAATCATAATCACCAACATTGAAAGTTTGAAACAATCAACATAAATTCCAACATTAAAACAAACATACCCATCATTATTAATTCTAAATTCCAACATAAATACATATTAAGTTCTTTATAAATTGGTCAACAATAAACATAGTCATCAACATTTATTCTAAATTCCAACATCAAAACAAACAATCATCCACATTTGATCCTTGCGAAGGTTCGACATCAGTAGTTGATGGCGTTGATCGTAATCCAACATTATTCATATTACTGTAATAATTTATCATAATAAGGTATCAGTGGGACATACCTGACCCGAGCTAATACAAATATGGCCAAAGGGAATGATCATTCATTGTGCCATTCAAATAAGGTCATTGGGGGAAAATGCCAATGAATATAATAAAGCCTCAATGAGACATACCAGACCCCGAACCAATACAAATATGGCCACAAGGAAACGATCTCTCTTTGTGCCATTCAATAACAAGGCCTCGACAGAACGAATGCAGCCCCGAGCCATTTATAATTACTTGGCCACAATGGAATATTTCATTATTATATCGTTTAATAACATGGTCTCGGCGGAACGAATGTAGCCCCGAGACATTTATAATCACTTGGCCACAAGAGAATGTTCCCTCATTGTGTCGTTCAATAACATGGCATCGGTGGAACGAATGCAGCCCTGGGCCATTTATAATCATAATCCAGAAAAACCGATGTAAGATTTTCAACCTCTGGTCATCCACAAACATTGGTAATGACGTCATGTACCATGTTGTACAAAAAAAATAAAAACAAAAGACGGCAAATGTAACTGGGTGATGTGTCACACACTTTGTACCGACCTAAAACCCTCAAGGTAACTAAGGCAACGTCCTACCTTAAGTTGCCTAAAATAACAATTTTGAACCTTACAGTCCAAAGTCTCGACGAATCGAACTACGGACTGGAGAACGGCCAACGCCATAAGGAGATTGTCATCATGCTCAGAAAAACCTCATGCCTGCAAACGTCACGGAGGCCTCCCATCCTTCCCCACCTTACAGTCCAAAGTCTCGGCGAATCGAGCTACGGACCGGAGGGCGGCCAACGCTATAAGAAGATTGTCCATATGCTAGGAAAAACCTCATGCTTGAAAACACCACAGAGGGCTCCCAGCATTCCTCGTGTTATACTCGGCCAGTCAGAAATGGGATGGCCAACGCCGTATGGGTATTTTCTTTCCTCATGCTAGGCACATCCCGAGACTATAAACGCTACGGAGGCCCGTGGGCTTTCCCCACGCTATGAAAACTCGATGATACCGTAGTACCTCACAAGCAGTCTTCCATCCATACGTGTTATGACTACCTTGGGGCATCAAATGCCACACCGACCATCTTGCCAAGCGTGCTATGGATACCCAATACGTCAAACGCCACACATGTCTTCTTATTTTATTCCCCAAAGGTGCAAGCTATTTGAGATTAACGTTCCAGCCCGAAAGTTTGATAATGACACTAGGGATTGGCGTGCCACAGGGGGGGCGCCTTTCCCACATGTCTTGCATCCAATTTCTTATTCCGATCACGAGTATTTTCAAAAAATACCGAGCAAGTTTTTTCCATTCAAATAAACATCAAGCGTGTAGAGGTGCGAATAATTTATTTAAAAAATGGGAAAACACTTCTTGTATTCCAGGGATCTACCGCTCATTTTACAACTCTTTGAGGTTCATTCTAAGAGAGGCTGAATTGAAAAAACCTTTCCAGCATCTCGACATTCCAGGGTTTTTTGAGTTGGGTTTCGTCGAGCTACTCCAGGTAATTAGCATTCGACCTGATGACATCTGTTATCGGCGCTGCCTCGCCCTCATGGAATCATGGTCAATATATTCATTGAGCTAGTCATTCCTCACCATGTCCTCAAATTGATCTTGCAGGTCTATGCAGCTCTCGGTGCCATGTCTCATTGTATTGTGGTGCGGGTAATAAGCTCTAATATTTCTCTTGTCTAACCGGAACCTCATCGGGTTGGGCTTCGTCAACAGCGCCTTATCTTGTATCTCCCGAGCTATCTGAGCCAAAAGCTTATTTAAGGCTGTATACGCATTATCCCCCGCTATATGAACAACACTGATCGGGGGCCACAGTCCTGGATCCAGTTTTCTCGGGTTTGTTGGCTTGAACTCTCATAGGCTTGGTCGTGGTCTCTTCCATCAACCGACTTCGTCGCGACGAGTATCTGGCCTTGGCTATTTCCTTTCCCGTGAGTTTAATCTAAAAAGCGAACCGTCTCCATTTGTCTCTAAGTGTATCCATATACCGAATCGACTTGATAAATTTTTCGGTTTATTATTTGAGAAATAAACAAAGCTTGTGAAATAATTTTCACAACACTTTTCTTAGCTTAAATCAACTTCCGATATATTAAGAAAAAGATTTATCTTAAACTTGAAGATGAAACATAAAGGAATCAAGTTTCTTTCATTTCCATCTCCTAGTTTTTATTCTAACACTAAGAAACTCAAAGAAAACAATTTTCTTCTCCTCTATCTTGCTATGACTGAATTTCTTATCTTTTGAATGCATGAGATGTTATCATTTTATGTCTAACATAAAACTAATGACTTAGAAACCAAGGTAACAAGTTAACATCACCTTTGGTAGCAAGCCATTTGTTCTTTTCTTTAACCTTTTATCCAACTTACTATATCAAGTAAACAAGTTACCATTTAAAATGAATAAAGATCAAGTAAAGATATTTAAGATATTAATTAATATTAAAAATTTTATATAAAATATAAAATCAATTATTTTATATTTAATTTAATTAAATAAATAATATAAATCAAATTAAGTCTACATCATTGATATAAATATCAATTTTGGTGGATTTAACTTGATTTCGACACTTGTCAACTTTTTAATGATGATAAGTATAAAGTTAAACTTTATACATAACCTACTCATAATTTGCCATGTGTAAAGACAAAATATCTTAATCATTAATATCCAAATATCAGTGTTTTACATCTGTAACAATATCCCAACTATATACAAATCATATTGCAATATTTCTAAATTACCGGAATATTTCCCGAATAAGCAGGTGTTAGCGCGTGTAGACACTGTATTTTTATGCACAATCCGATGATGAGTCTCTTATGGAGACATCCACTGAAAGTTGGGAAAATTACAAGGATGAGTACCATGAAGGAAAATAACTCCAAGGATTTAAAAAAAAACAGCCAAAAGCCAGCTGGACATAACCTATATCCGGTCTACATTCTCTTTAACCATAAATCCAGTAGAATATTCTTTGAAAAACCTAAATCCGACTAGACATTAAACAACTGTCATTGAATAAGCAATTTTCAGTTACCAAAGACACAAGATCTGATTATGGCCGACCAGATATAGAATTCAAATTACACATCCGGCCGAACATGTATTAAATTGGTCAACGCACATGCAAATTACCAAGAGCTGAAGTCATGGATTGATTAATAGCCGACCGAACTTACAATTATTAATAGTATATACGGTTGAATATTGATCGAACGTTACATATTTCAGTGACACCAGTCATGGTAGACAGAGATGAGAAAAGAAGAAGATTATGATCCCCTTCTTTTTCAGCTCAGACCCCCTCACACTATAAAAAAGGCTATCATCCACCACTTCTATAGGAGAAATCCAGGAGGAAAACTAAAAAATTCTAAAAACTCTGGAAAGAGAAAGAGAGAAAATGAGCCACAAATCCTTGGAGTTTCACATCTTTTGGTGTGAGTCCATCAACTACCTGACGTTCAGATACGTCTTTTGAGCCAAACTACATAAAAAAAATGTACGATATGATGACACTTTTTTACTTCTATACATTCTTGAGCTTATGTTATTAACATAGTATCTTCGGCCGGACATGCACACATACTCGATCGATGGTAGAAATATCAGGTCGTGCTCACTGCCTTATGCAGTTAATTGTTGATATCGTTTGTTCTATTCATGGTTATTAATACTCATTACGGATTAGTTATGCATGCTTGTATGTGTTGACCTGTGAAGAATGTTCGGTTAGACTTGTTTCATGTCCGGCCAGACATCCCTATATCCGGCTGTAGGATCCCCACGGTATATAAGATGGAAACCCGCACATAAATTTCATAGCCGATTCCGAATAGATGATAATATGGTTTACATTCGGGATACAACTCCACTTACCACCGGGGGTGGCCATTTCATTTTTGTTATATTCAAAATGCATGTTTATTATATTTGTTATTACATATGTATATTTCTGCGTTTCTTGACTACGCATCATGTCCGGCCTGATTTTATGCAAGTCCGGAAAGATGTGGACAACTATATCCTCAAACCTTGGGCCATGTCCGGCCGGGCCTCTGTGAGGCCAAACCCACCTAATGTATGATTTAACTTGTTTAATAGTTGTTGTAATAGTTTATTTACGTGGTTAAACTTTATTCAGTTTCCACATTTTACTTTTTATATTTTTGCTATTGTGTGTTATATAAACTGTTACTACATGTGAATTTCATATTAAAGACATGTCTATACCTTATTCAAAATAAGATATTATACTAATATTAGTTTATGACCATTCTGAACCTAAACAGGTTTAAGATCGGCCCTTGCGAGGGGTTTAGTGCGGTCTTAAATTATTTCTGGTGTTTCATATCGGGTGGTCACTCATTTATTCTCTTGTTAGTCCTCATGTGGGGCTATATGTATTTTTTACAGGTTGTGAGCCAAACAGTGTCGTGGTCGCCGATGTCATAAGCATAGCGGTAAACCCTGCTTCGCTTCTATAGATGGCAACTCCACTGGGGATAGAGAATCAACCCTGAAAAATACCTTGTAGTATTTATGGCAAGATTGTGGGTAATCATGTCTTCATCTTTTTGCATATCCTTTTTTAACCTCGATGGCATTGCATATCGAGAAATCGCTTTCTCTCAAGACAGTGGATTGGTATGTGATTATAGCCATCACTTGTTGGCACATATCCTTGAATATTGATACGTCTATTTGGTTGATTGCACCCTTAGGTTGGGTGACCTAGTTATGGACAAGTTGTATTATTGGGTATAAAAAAGACGCGTTCATTGATCGATTGAATCCTTAGGTAATAAGACCTAGTTATGGATAACCCTTTGCCGATAAGGTACTCCTTGTTTTGACCCATTTAGATGTTCCTAAACAGTTTAATCTCATCCCAAATAACCGTGATTACTAAGGATCCAATTTTCATTTCTAAATAATGGCACGATCCCCGTATTAGGCTTAGTCATTTATAAATGTGAGATATTTGTCGTTTAACGATGGAAATGAACCAAGGTAGGCAAGATTTATTTTTAGCATATGAGAAAATGAGAATATGTATCCCCTATTGGTGCATAAGCTAAGCCAAATCTAACAAGGATATTGGACTTACCGCGTGTGTATGAGAGATAAGGTTGGAAGGATACATGCTGACATGTAAAATAGATTTTTCATTTCATGTATCGCATGCATACATACATCGTACTAATACCTTTAATTGAAGCCATCATTGCGACGTATTGGGTTAAAGAGCAAGGTAGACTAGTTAAGAAGCAGTTACAAAGTGCAGAAATGACCAGCAGTAACAGTTCTCGTATGAACCAATTGGAAATAACTGTGAACAAAATAGCAGAGCAGCTGCAAAGCTTAGACAATGTCATTGCCAACATGACAGCAGTTGATGATACTAAAAATTATACATTTAATAAAGAGAAAATAATAATTTACACTTATAGTTTCATTAATATCCTTAATTTAGCACATTTATGAAATAATAATTTATATATTTTTATTGTGATTTTTATTTCTTATATAGGTGAAATGATATTTTGTATGTATAACTAGAAAAATGGACGTGACATTTTGATTTTGGAGGCCAAAAAACTTAAAAGAGCGTTCTAACAATGTACAATTTCGTAAATTTCAACCTTACATAATTTTTATATTTTGGCCATAACTTTTTACTCTGATATTGAATTGAGGCAACTAGTTCCAAATGAAAGAAGACTCAGATCTCTACAATTTTTCTCTTTACAAAAGTTTATAGTTATGAGGTTTTCAAGGCCGAAATTGATGAAAAATCCAAAGTATGTTATATGTAATTCTTAAAGACAAGAAAAAAAAATTATAAATTGCATGATGCATGGAGGGTGCTACCCTCTACTATAAATATAGGTATTCAACACCTTAGAAAATCAGCTCGCTCTATACTTTTATATCTGTGAATTTATGGAGTTTCAGCTATTGTGTTTTTATTTTTATTTTTTAAGCTTTGTTGTAATTTCTTTTTAGTAATCAAATTATGTGTGTTTTTATTCAAAGCTTGAGTAGCTAATTCTATCCTGCTGGTGTAATGGGTGAAAATCTTAATATGAGAATATAGATTAATATAACTTATATTATAATTTATGAATTGTAATCTGAAAACTAATATTTAATCTACTCTTATATTTGCGGGTTTCTTGGTTCAATATAGATAATTTCATCTTGGTTGGCACCATACTATATGAGAGAGTAATTTAAATCTGAATTAATTATTGACAAACTGTGTGATTACGCCCAAAAAGTACTCGCGGTTATCAGTATAGTTGGGGTGTCGATTCCTCATAGAGATGGTTACAAGGAACTAATTCACTTAAATAAAATGTTAGCAGTAACTTAATAAAAATATATAGATTGAATTGGTGATGAAAAATAAAGATTATGAAATATATGCAGGAAATATCAATAGAAAGAAGCAGCAAAGCGTCATGAATCTCTCTTGTATCAACTTCCTATATTCAGTTATTGATTCATTTTATTACTCAATTGAAGGTTTCACATCCCAAACCAACAATCAGAAGATATTCAATTCAAAACACATTAAATTCTAAGATAATCGATGATTTACTTTCTCCATGTTAATAGCATAAAAAGTTATCGTTATGACCTATCTAATGTCGACAATATACCCACATACAATACTGCAGCAGAAGATCAACTTATAAAATAAATTTACCAGTCAAAACTGGGTTCCCCAATCACACATAGAATAAGCATGACTATTCCTATATGCAAGTTGGTAAAACACAATCTCTGGATTATAAATTGAAAGATAATAAAGAATAACAAAACATCAATTTTACTAAACGTTAAAAATATTTATGAATCAAAACATGAACATAAGAAATCAATTACAAGAGTTCATTCTTAGCTTTTCCTAGGAGTTTAGTTCTCCATGTAGAAGAGAGACACAGCCTGGATAGATCGGAGAGACATCCTGTCTGGCTTGAGGCTATTTGTTCTTCTCTCTCGAAGTTGGCTATTTACTATGTGTTTTCCATATGTTTCTCTCTTCTTTTCTCCTCCTTTTAGGGTTTGGACAAACTTGGGTTTATATAAGGAAGTCTCAGAGTCGTTGCGTGCATAAAACACGTCTAAATTAGGTTTCTGGTGTCTTCTGGGGCGTCCCAGCGTTGGCAAGTGGGGGTTGCGGTGCCAAATTTGCGGCCAATTAGTATATGGGGATCTTGTGGAGGCGTCACAGTGCCAAAAAGTGGACGCCGCAGCGCTAGTGCCAATTCTGGTGATGTGCGTTCTGCGTCTCTGCTCTTCTCGCATGCTTCCAATGCGTCCGTAAGGTCCCGAAACATACGTAATTGCTCGAATCTTCATGTTCCATTGCTTCCTAATAATAAGACATAAAATAAACTATAATTAAGATCAAAACACATGATAATCATGCCCAATTAGCGATGTTCAAAGTACACTTTCATGCACTTATCATTGTGTTACCATTTTTATGGGTGGTTTTATATATTTGGCATAATTGAGTACCTAAGTGGACTTGTTATAGACAAATGTTATCACCGTCTTTATGACTGTTTTATATGTTTAGCATAATTAATTCATGAAGTAAATTAATGGGGTAATAATGATATTTTTTATATTATAAAAAATAAGATTTCTCTATATTTGAAATATCAAGAGTGGATCACATAACCTCAGCCTTCTATTTATTGTTACAGTTCAATTTAAAAATTTTCATCACTTCAAAAAAAACTAGCCTATTTATTTTCACTCGAATTATTATTTTATTTTACTAAATCTACTTCTTGTGGATCGACCCCGGACTTATCGGGTTATTTTATTACTTTGACACTCTTAAACTTGAGAGAAAAGAACAACTTTGTGAGTGTGTCAAGAAGCTAAAACTTGAAAAGAGTATGTCTAATATGTCATCTAGCTCATCTACTACATGTGATTGGAAATTTATAATGAATGAAAATGTTGCATTAAATAAAAAGATTGTGGATTTGCATTCTACATTAACATAGTTTATTTTGAGAGAGAAAAAAATTAGTATTTTGATTAAATCACAAAGATGTGCATTTAATATAGAAGAATTGTGATTTAGGCCTTACATCAAAAGGAAATTTTTGAAAAATTATTTTGTAAAGACATCAATTTCTCATACACATGTCACTTTTGATGAAAATATCACATGTTATGCATGCAATAGGAAAAGACATAAAATATTTGATTGCATGCACAAAAATATAAAAGTGAATTCATGGGTTCCCAATGAACCAAAACTAACCCCAAAGACCCAAGAAAATTTGAGTACCAAAATGTGCTTGAAAGATTGTTGTAGGGGAAGCTTTGGGAATGGTCATCATTGAAAAATGTGAAATGATCCCGAAAATGCAACACAAAGTGTGGAGAGAGCTCAACAAGAAGAATATCATATTCTACCTTAAAAAGAATAAGTTTCAAGATTGATGGATTTATCAATTGGTGACAACGGTAATAGGTAAAATCCATATTTACGGAAACATTGATACCGTTTCCATCATATATGAGTATGCTAATTTCAATTGGTATGAAATTGGATTTGTTTATGGAGCATACTATTGATTAGGCAATTGAGCTAAAATTGTATGAACTTTTGCGTACATTGCCTAAATTATTCTTAATTGTTCTAAATTGATCATATCATTAATCTTATTTGGTATCAATTGGTATTACATGTGACTTATTGATTTATATATGTGTGGTCCTTTTGAATTAATAATATTGAATATGTCTTGCCATTATTTATTATTAAGTGAAAATTAAATGCATAGTTATTGATGTAATTTGAATGATTTTGATGATCTATGCATGAATTTTATATTGTATGGCAAAATGAAAGAATTGTATGAAAAATGCTAAGTGTACACGTTTATAAACTTTATGATTATGTTTGTGCACTCGTTATTTGATATCTCTTAGAGCTTAATTTTTGCTTTTTCATCATTTTTGATAATGTCAAATGGGGAAAATTATAGGAATGAGATTAAAACTTATATTACCCTCACCCAATATATTAAGAGGGAGTAATTTTATAATAATGTGATTGTTTAAGTTTTATATAGCTATATTGAAGACAATCACATACAAAAGGGATCTAATATTGAGGAGGAGTTAAAATCGTCAACAAATTTGGACGCTCAAACATGTTGAGGGGGAGCTAATATTGAGGTAGAGCTAAAATCGTCAACAAATTTGGACTTTCAAAGCTCACGAGTTTTAAGGGTTTCCATCATCAAAAAAAAAATTGTTAGTTCCATAGCACTCAATGAAGGATTTTGATGATGCAACGCAGAAGACTTCGACGCGTTTCAGTGAGTTTAAAAAAAGACGTCGAAGCAATTTATCGTAAAGAGCAAACATATATGAAGTCTCAAGCGCCAAATGAAGATATCTTGTGTAGTATTATAACTTAGGGCTCTCATTGTAATTGAATCTATAATTCAAGTACTCTAAGCCCATAGGATACATTCACATTCATATAGATGCATTGGGGTCAGTTCAAAAAAATTAATAATCTTCAAATCATGTGATTTTTGCACTGAGACCGACATACCGATCCCTGATATCAGTATACCGGTGACCATGTTCTGCTTTGGGCAGATTGGCGTGCTCTTTGGAATCGGGCTACTCCATATCGGTCTCACATACTAGTCGGCTGGAGTTCGCACAGCTATTGGAACCAGGACAGTTCATACCGGTGAGCTAACGACATAATAACGACCTACATACCAGTCAGTAACTACCTAGAATTGTTCTTAAGCTTAGAAAGTTTTTTTCTTGTTCTTGAGTATCTAGAATTTTCTAGGGTTTACTTTCTTTCTTAGATTTTGGGGCTTTTTGATTTAGAAGATTGGATTTGGAGGCTAGATGCATGTGTGAAGATAGATTGGATAAAAATTGTAATATTAGTTCAATTCTAATATTTGATGGCTTGTTGTCATTCTAGAGTATTATGAACACTCTTGTAACTCCTAGAATTGTTCTTGGGTTCTTCATTGTTGTTTATTCTAAGGTCCCAAGATCAAATCAAGACATGAAATAATGTGTGAACACAACAACGGAGGTAGCGGAATACTCACATTGATCGGTTATGTCGATTTGGAGACGAATGAAGGCCAAAAACGTACTGCCCTTCACGCCAAACTGCAACAGTCCACTGTCCCTGCAAAACAGAAATTTAAGTGAAGAAACGGAGCTCCTAGCTACGTCGGATGAGTCCCGCCTCATGGTCGAACCTCCCTACCACCTTCGCAAGACTTGTAAGTGTGCTAGCACTTGATTTCTCACCATGAGAAACCACTCTTGGCTTCCCTTTGTTCACGCCATTTCTGGTTCCAAACCAGTGAATAATTTCTTCTGTTTTGCGTGAGAGGAAGAGAGAGTTGAGAGAGAAGAAGCTTTGTGTTAAGTTAAAATGATTTACCAAAAATCAATTTATATTTATGCCATAATTTTTATTAAATTAATAATAAAATTATGACACAAAACATGCAATGGCTTAGAGTGTCAAACACTCAAACTCCATGCAATGACATTGAGTGCAATGTACACAATCTACATGCAATGCATTAGAATGACATGTGTCATGTGGGCCCCACACGTTTCCAAATGAAAGTGGGCCCACGTGCACTCACGCGTTCGGGTTCGATATTTCCGAAATACCGAGCTTACGTCGCGACGTTAATTCAATCGAATTTAAATAAATAATTGCGCCTAGCGAAATTATTATTTACGTCGCTAACGAATTAATTCTAAATTAACTCGTTTGCCCGAATTAAAATCTGATTTTAATTCCGCGTCGAAATCTAATTTCGTCTAATATATCGAATATATTAATACATCGATTAATTCCGAATTAATCGTTCTCTCTCTTTAGACGACATTTTATCCCGGATAAAACATCTCCGTTATTAATCCTAGATTAATTTTCTCTCTCTTCTGTATAATCCCAGATTATTCAAGAGTGCGAGTTTGCGTCATCGGTGGATTATTATCGGGAAGCGACCCATGAGATCCCCGGATAATCTGGCAGTAAATACGGTCGTCGGAGTATCCGAATCACGTACGTACCAAGTACTACGTTCTACCGATTTACGAGACAAGGTCGACTCCTAGCAAAGCACCAAGTCTACCCAATTCTCCGGACATATCCATTTAAGAATATTAAGATCTGTATCAAGCGTAGTATACTAATGTATTGTGCATATCGGTCCAGTATCGGATAGTCACGTGTTAGGGCTGGGGCTGGATAAGTGTCTGCCCCGTCCGAAACACATATTGGATGTCTGGTAACTAGTCTCTATAATCGGATATTCATGACCTGGTCATAATATCATGATTGGATGCGCATCACTTAAGAGCACTAATACCGTATCCTGCGTGACATCATCTCCATTATGACTGGAGTGATACTTCCGTCTCGACATCACATCCAATACACTACGACTCTCTGATAAACCCAGAAGAGGTGAACACATAACCAGTTAAGATCCCCCACCACCAAAACCAAAGTTTACCGATTGTCGTAAGTATTAGCGATGCAAGTCTCAGGTTAAGACTATACACACCTACCTTGATTTCGGCCTCCCATAGACACCTAGTCATAATACCAATGGGATTCCGAAGGGTCTATCCAGAGCGAAGCTGTTTCCCGTACCATCGGTGAAACACGACCTCCTATCGCACTTGCACAAGTATCCAATACTTATATATATGAGAACTATGCCGTTGTGCCCTCACAACGCGCACAAGTGCAATACTAGCCTATTCCGCATTATCGATGTCCAGTCTCGATAATACTACGGCTAGGGATATTTAATGATTAATCCTTCGTGGACTGATACTGTCTCATATCATCTCTCAATCCAGGAACTAATCATAGGGACCTCTCTTCATTTATATATCTATGGTGATCTAATCACAAATGACGAGAGTGCAATTTCCTTGTTACATAGTTAATTTGCTACAGCAACACAATGTTCTGTGCAAATAGTGACGCTATGGGTCATATTATCCAACAATCTCCCACTTGGCACATAGCCAGTCACTCGAGTGTCCTACACCCGAACTATGTAAAGTTCGCTCAAATTGCTGAGGAAAGGTTTTCGTCAGCGGATTTGTTTGATTATCGTTTGACGCGATTTATACGATCATCACATCGCCACGATGTATGATCCGAACGAATCAGATGATATAGAAGTATATATCTGGATCGTCGATGAGACCTTTAATTCCTTAGCCTGTGCTGACGCCTAGCTCAGCTGCTAACAGAACTATATCTAATCTAATTAGATTTACTTTCGACCCAAAGACTTCTATTGCTGCCTCAGCTGCAGCAATAATCCGCTTTTGTTGTTTATTCGGCAACAGTTATCTCGCTTGGAAGATTTCAGCTCACTGTCCCGGTGTTCAAACTTTATAGTACCACAGTATATAACTGTTTGGAAACTTGCAGCAGTGATCCCAGTCACTTCAAGTTCTCCTTCTCCATAGTTTAAGATAGCATCTTTAGTTCTCAGAGATACTAACAGATGTTCTTAACTTCAATCCAGTGACTTTCACTTGGATTGACCCGATTGTGACTCCATATGCTCGTAGCGTATGAGACACCAATACAAGTACATTTTAAATGTACAATTTCCAGAGAGTGTTAACAACTCCAAATCTATCCCAGTAGATCTTTATTCCTCTAATAAAGGTTGTTATCTCCCAGAATTCTACGGAGAATTTCTATTGAAAGCCAAGCTTTCAATAATAGCTTTATGGGAATATACTTGTCAGTGCGCTCTCCCACTAACCTCCTTATATACACAAGAATTATTTCGTTTTGAGTCAAATCATAAACCATTATGATTATTTCAAAACGTCAGTTCCAAGAACCTTATGCTTGCATTGATCCAAACAGGATCGAATAACCCGCAAACCTTGTTTGTCGGTTATATAAAATCGTCAGGATGTTGTAAACATCCTCCAAAAGGTTTCCTTTTCAGGAAGCGATTTTGATCTGTAACTGACATTTCATAAATGAAATACGCAGTATCAACAAGCATTTTCAAAATGGATTTACTATGGCAACAGGTAAAAGGTTGAACTATTATTAACACAGTGTTGATAACGATACCTTTCGGTCAAAAGCCTAGCTTTGCACGTTGGTATGTTGCCTTCCATGTATGTCTTCCTTGAAGACGTTTAATGTACCATAGGCACAATGCCTAATGGTACAACAACTAGTATTCAAAATTTTATACATGGAATCCATTTTGGACTCATGGCACTTTGCCACAACAGGGAGTCGATACCTCGTATCACTTCCTCATAATGTAGTCGGATGGTACACCTCCATAAGATTGACATTATTTATGATGTTAGATCAGAAACCCATACCCTAGGTTGTTTTCTGACTCTATTCGATCTACGAAGTTCTTGTGTATTTGAAGATTAATGGTATAGATTCATCATAGATGAACTATTTGTGTTCCATTAAGGACTTCATGCCTTTAACAGTATTACTCCGATTTTCATCGAGTATCACTATCCTCCCACTGACCACTGCATATCGGTATTCCTCTCAGGAAAACCGCATGGTGAGTAACAATTACATTGTTCTCATGTGGGATTTATAAGTACTATATTTAAGGTTTCCCTTAGGATAACTTATATTGGCACTTATCCAATTGGGTCCTTAGTTTGGTATCATCCAAACGCTATGCCTCGCATACCCAAATTATCAGGAATGAGAAACCTCGTTTCTTCCCTGTTCATATCCTATATGATATCTGTCAAACAGATTTATATGGAACCTTATTCTAAATAAGTTTTGCACTGTTAACATATCCTGTTGAAGGAAATTGTAGCTCAGAGCGACTCGTGATAAACCTTATCATGTCCAACAAAATTTGGTTTTTGGTTCGGACACACCGTCTAACTAACGTGTCTCGGGAGGAGTCCTCATATGAAAGAATACCGTACTCTTTCATTACGTATGAAACTTACTGCTTAAGTATTTTCCATTACGGTTTTACCGTGGCGGAATAATACTACAGCCGATCTGTTTGTCTACTTCGTGTCGAAACTCTAAAGTTTCCGATCTGTGTTCTTCAAAAGAAACACATAACCACAACGTGATGTCACATCCGTTAAGGTCACGAAATATTCATGTTCACATCTAGCCTAGCTAGATATGGGCCCACTTACTTCACCATGAATAGGGCTAACAGCTCGGTGGCCCCTTTTACTATTACCAAGTAAATAGTATTTTAGGTTTTTAACCTAAAAAACTAGATTCGTAGACCTTATTTGAATAGTCAAATAAGTCCTAGTACCCACTCTTAAAAAGTGTGGATATACGAGTCTTCTTTAATTGTGTCCTAGACAACAATGCCACAAATAAGTCTCCATTGATCAAATCAATTTGAGCTATTTATTTGTCATTTTATATGTTTGAGATTTTATTTATATTCAAAATATAAATTCTGCTATTTACATCCAATGTATTTATCTCAGTATCATCTTTATATAATGAAACACTTTAGTGTTCTAAAATATAAAGGTTTTATCCGCAATGGATTAAACACTGATATAGAGATAATGTCTCTAGTTAAACTAGTTACATTATAACATTTCCTAATTTAAGTACATACCAAAGGGTAGTTCCTAAACTTAGGTATCTGCGGTCGAAACAGCGACTTTCGTCCCGTTTTCCGATTTGCAGAGAAATCTCGGCTTGAAGCCAGTATCCAGCTCACAGCGGATTCTGAACGTCAATACATATATTTTATGTACCACACTAAGTATTTAAAATCTAATTTTAATACTAGTTGTGAACATAACTTTGACAAATATTTTTAAAGTTAGAGCCTCGCCCTTTCTTTAATTCCTTCGTGTCTTCCATATCCAAATGGTAGTCACTTTGAGATATGTCAATTATCCTTTTCAATATTTCACATACATTTGGCCAAGCCTTGGGTTTCGGAATATCGAAACGATGTGCACCTTGTGCTACATGCCCAATTGCAAACTTTGACTTTTCTCCACTAGAATAGTCAATTAATTCTCCAAGAATTATTAATTGCAATTTTAATACTTTTAAATCTAAAGATAGATTTATTATAAGTATATTAATTAAGCACTAAAGTCATCATCACATAAATCTTCCAAAGACTTTATGCTCTACTATTTGCTTAATTATGGGCTTAGTCATAATAAGTTATTTTATCAAATAAATTAACCTATTATTAATTCTCAATTGAGGACATTCTGGAGGTGATTTGGGGCCAAAACAGTGAAAAATGAAGCAAAATGGCAAAATTGTAAATTTACGCTAGGTCGCGACGCCTAACGTGCATCGCACCATGCTAACGTGCGCCGGGGACACATGTCAGAATCTGAGAAGTTTGACTTTGCTAACGTGCGCCAGACTTTGCTAACGTGCGTCGTGCCACGTGTCAACATCACAGCCGATCTGCTAACATGCGCCGTGACATGTGTCATCATCCTATGGTGCCGACAATCGCCATCGCCACGTGTCGACATGTGTCATCCCGCGTGTCAGCCACATCATCATCCATGTCAGTAGAAGACCGAGTCAATGTGCCACGTCACTGCCACGTCATCATCAACCAATCACGAAGTGCCACGTGTCGCAATCCTACGATGTCGATAATCACTTTCACCACGTATCACCATGTCATCAGCCAATCACGAAGTGCCACGTGTCGCAATCATACGGTGCCGACAATCACTTTCACCACGTATCGCCATGTCATCAGCCAATGACGAAGTGCCACGTGTCGCAATCATACGGTGCCGACAATCACTTTCACCACGTATTGCCATGTCAGCATAATTATCGTGTCCTTTATCTGAATTGCCACGTGGCAGATAAGAATCTGAAGCTGATGAATCAGCGCTTGACACGTCAGCGCGTCGCGACGTAAAAAGAAACTTGCGCGTCGCGACGCGTGGGGCTTATTGACGCCTATAAATAGAGCTCGAAATTTCAGTTTCAGATGTACATTCTATCTGAATTCTCTGATGTAAATATGGAGTTTTCTATCTAGTTATTTTGAATTCAGTTTGGTAATTAATTTTAATTACGTTCTGTAATAGTAATAGTAATTTACTTTCTTTACTTTTACAGTTTTTACTATTTAACCATGAGGAGGTAACTTCCCCTGCTAGGGTGAAAGGTAATTCTTTTACTATTGCTATTTACATTAATCTCCCTTAAGTATAATATATTCACTATTTAAAATTTGACTTAATAAGGATACTGCTATATTGGTCGGTTGGTAATTCATTTTAAACTGGTTTAAACCTGACTAAGCAAGGATACCGCCAGATTGATCGGTTGGTAATTAAATTTTCTTACCGCCTATATGGCAGGTTTATTTTGGTTCCGCCTTTATGGCTGGTTGGACTTAATTTGACTTAATCAGGTTACCGCCTATATGGCTGGTTGGCAAAATTATCACAAGTTAATATATTATATTAAGAGAGATATCTAAATGGTAAATAGTAAAAGTAGATCATTTTACCTTAGCATTTTATTTTATTATATTTTACTTTTCAGCTTTTACTTTACCGCAATTACTTTTCAGCATTTTTACTTTATGTATTTTATTTTTAAGTTTTTACTAGCCCTAGTTATGTGTCGTAACTAAGTTAGTTATCTGGGGTTGTGATGAATTCTAATATCACCGGATTATAAGAGGTTATTTTATAGTTTGGGTAATTTAAAGGTTTACTTATTAAGTCTTAAGCTTAATGCGTCTTGTTAATTGGCCACTAATAAGATTGATTTGGTAAATCTAAAATAAACTTGACAAAAGAATTTTAGGTTTCAGCCTTAGACTTAATAGCTCACGATCTTCCTTGAGGATAGATAACCCTTTAATAGATTTCCTTACAGGATAGACATATACCTGTCGAGCGGGGGTAACCTTTATTGGAACTTAATCTTAATGAATCCAAGTAATTTGGTTGACATAAACATATGGTTCAATTGGGTTATACTGGGTATTTGCGTCTGACCATCGACAGAGGCTTTCGCATAATTTCGTGTTCCAGGTTAGTAAACTGATTTATTACACAAACATGAAATAATCACTTCATCTTTTAAAAGACATTAGAAAGATTCACAACCCTAGATAGTTTCTTAATATTGAATTTTCTTAACCTACTTTCGTGCAATTTTATTTACTTGTTTTTAAATTCAAAATCTTCACCATTTCAAATCAATCAATCAACCTGTTAGATACTAGTAATCATTTGACCTCATAAAATTAATAGATTAGGTATTAAGTCCTCGTGGGATCGATAATTTTTATACTACTTGAACGATACGTGTGCTTGCGTTATACGCGTGTGATTACGCACCGGTCAAGTTTTGACACTGTTGCCGGGGACTTATTTATCTTTCACTATTAGTTTTGGGGTTAGATACGTTACTTGTATCTAATTTATTTTTACTTATTGTTTTTATTTTCTTGTGTTTCAGGTTCTCAGAAACTACATGAGAAGAACCAAAAGCTTTGAACTCCGACCGCTTGACCCAGAAATTGAAAGAACCATCAGACAGTTGAGAAGTGAAAGGCGAGAAGGCCAAGATGCTTTAGTCAACATGGAACCTGAACCTTTGGAGGTTGCACCACCAATACCCATTCGAGACAGAACCATTCCGGTGGCCGACGATTTTTTTTCCTGTATTGTACTTCCTCCTTTACCAGCAAATGCATGTGACATCAAAACATGCATTCAGATGATTCAACAGTCAGTGCAGTTTGGGGAAAAGCAACTGAAGATCCTAATACCCACATCAGCAACTTCCTGGAAGTTTGCGGCACTTTCAATTACAACCGAGAAGCTGAAGAAGTAATGAGACTGCGTGTTTTTCCATACTCCTTGAAAGACAGAGCTAAAGCTTGACTACATTCACTACCAACAGTTTCCATCACAACTTGGAACACTTTAGCCACAAAATTTCTTGCAAAGTACTTTCCACCAGCCAGAACTGGAAAGCTGAGGAATGACATCACATCCTTTGTACAACAAGACTCGGAAACTCTCTACGAAGCTTGGGAAGGTACAAAGATTTGCTCCGGAAATGTCCTCACCATGAGATTCCAAAATGGCTTCAAGTCCAAACTTTCTATAATGGACTTTCTGGACTGATGAGAACCACAATCGATGATGCTGCTGGAGGAGCTTTAATGGCTAAATAAGAAGATCAAGCCTGGAACCTAATCGAAGAAATGGCCAACAACAATTCCTTGTGGCCAACAGAAAGGAGCATGATCCAAAGAATTGCAGGAATTTATGAAGTTGGAGTCAATACAGCAGTCAACGCCAAGCTTGATCAGATATGTAAATTCATGGAGACTCTCAGCACTCAAAGCAACATTGGAGCCACAAGTTCACCATATGGAGAAGCACCAGAACCAAACCAACTTGAAGAGACGGTGAATTATGTCAATAATTTCAACAAACATGGGAACAATCCATATTCCAACACCTACAACCCAAGGAGGAATCATCCCAATTTTTCATGGAGCAACAATTCAGGGCAAAAGAACTATTCACCACCAGGATTCCAACAGCAAAGCCATAAGTTTGAAAAAGAACCAGAAATGAAAGAATGGATTGCAGAGATGTTCAAAAAGCAACAAGCAGCATATGATGCTATTTTTCAAAGTCAATATGCTTCCATTAAAGCATTGGAGAATCAAATTGGACAACTGGCCAATGCTCAGAGTTACAGACCGCCAGAGAATCTTCCCAGCAACACAGAACCAAATCCAAGGAACATAAGAAATGAGCAGTGTCATGCCATCATGTTAAAAAGCGGTACTGAAATCAACAAAGATGTTGGAGCCAAAACAACTGCTGAGGAAGTTCCAAAAGAAACAAAGCAACATATGGAGGAAAAAGAAGCAAAGAAAAAAAACAGATCACTCCACCTCCACATTTTCCTCAGCGTCTTTAGAAAAACAAACTGGACAAAAACCTCTAGTAATCTGAAAAGGTGGAGACTTCATGGAGTTTAGAGTGTTTGGAAGCAAAAGATGAAGAAACCATTGATTTTAAGAGAAAAGGTTGAAAGTTTATTTTATGCTTAGAGAAGAATATTTCACATAAAAGCCAAATGAAGAATGAAAGAGGCATTTTATAGCCATTGACGTTCTGTTGCCCTAAACAAGTGGCACGTCTTAAATGGAAAAGAAATAAAGAGGCGAGAACGTTGAAAAGACAAGGCGTGATGTTTCAAACTGGAAGGCGTCAGGCGAGGAGACGTGTGCCAGTTGGAATGATGCAAAGGAGACATGCATTTAATGAAGAAATGATGCTTTGCATTAAAAGAGGAGTCATTCCTAAGACCGCATTAAATGAAACTATATGAATGGAAAAAATATTCCACTATCACCATAATTAATACCTTAAAAGAATGAAGCTACATTTAAGAAATACAGCTCCAATTGCATCAACTGAAATCAATCGGGCCGTATTTGGGGGTAATTATTGACAACCAAAAATTACAATAAATCGACCTAATGGAATGACAGACAATCATTCAATCAATCCAGTGGCCAGATCTTCCAAAACGGCCAACAATTGAACTGCCAATCGGTCCAACAACTGAACCACTCAATCGACCTAATAGCCGAATTTTCCAATCGACCTATCGGCCAAATCTCCCAATTGGCCTGATAGCCAAGTCATACCGACTAGTCAGTCGACAATCAAACCCAAAAAGTTACATGAACAAAAGCAGATAGTTGAGGGGCACAAGACACGATCCAAGTAATACCGTGGTAGTTACCGTTAATGGTAGAAGATGGAATAGGGAGTTACAGAAACGTGCCACATGACGCAAATAGTTACCAGAAGCCAGGCGCACGATTGGAGCAGTTGTCACAGCTGGCAAGACAAGAAGCAAAGAATCACATATCATGGGGCTCAACTGCCTAAGTAGTTACTTGTAGTACTATAAAAGCTCAAGGACAAATCTGAAGAAGGACATACTGAAATCAAAAGACTCTTATGAGCAAATGTAGTTTTTCCTTTTATTTAGATTAATCAATCAGGATTGTGTGTTCGCGTCTCTTGAAGGTATTTCTCAATTAAGCTATTCACCGAGACTTTGTTTTAAGAGATTTGAAACTTACACACACTCTTCTCTTATAATTGATGTGGCAGCAGTATTAAGTGTAACAATTTATTTTACATGGATGTCCATAATGAAAACCGACTATGTGTTAAGGAAATTGGATCTGTAATGAAAACCGGCTATATGTTAAATTTTATTTTGGCACAAGGAGCATCTCTTAAGTGGAGATTGATTCCACCAGAAATTAATTCCCAGAAAGTCTGTTAGATCCAATCATGTTGAAAAATTTGTAAAAAAACAAACAATTATATAACAGATCACTTGCAATAAAAGCAAACAAAATAAATAAATAAATATAACCCAAGTTCGATCGTCCATGTAAAGTTATACAGATTCCATCTGTTCAAGTTGTTGATGAAATATTAAAATGGCAAGCTTGTGTTTGCAGCTGTGTTTTTGGCATTGTTGAGTGTATTTTGTATAAAATACAAATACCATCACATGTCTCCTTCCCTACTTGAACTTAATAAAGTTACGCTGCAGTTTATAAATTAATGTTTTGAAAATAATTGTATATATAATAAAGTTCTTAGTTAAAAAAAAAAAAAAAAAATTTGAAGTCCACAAGGAGATAAATTTCTTAACCTATAGGGCTATATATAATATTAAGAACAATTGCACAAAGAATATTTATGAAATGGACTTAAATTAATTGATAAATGAGTTTTTTTTTAATAAATTGTGATTGTTAATTGATTGATAGAAATTTATATATAATTGAATTTTAATTATTTTTTACTACATTTGCACCATGATAAAATATTAAAAAAAGTTTAGCACAATACTGAATTTAAATTCTTATGAAACCAACATATTTCATTCATCACTATATTATTGAATTATCGTGTTACAACTGGCCTAATTAGATGATCTACGGCTGAGATTAGATGTAGAATAAATACAATAGTAATAAGGCTTGTTATTGAGTCTATTCAATGTTTAATCTAAACCATTCACTCAAATGTATTAATCCATGCCCTTAGATCATGTAGTCCTTTCCATTCTTCTATAATCTTCATGAGCTTTCCTTATTTCCTCCTGGTGATGACAAATTGCCCTCGATTTCAAAATTGTAACTTTGCCGTTAAGAATGAAATTCCTTCAGGCATTTCACCGAACTTTGGATTTCCATCAAACACCTTTAGTTTTAATCGTTGCCATGTTGATAGAGCTGAAGAAAATGAAAAAAAATTATGATCAGTTATGATGTAAAATATGCATCTCATTCACATTTAGAGTAGGTATTGGCCATAGACAGGTCAAACTATTTCATATGGTCTCAATTTTTCTTGTTGAAACCTCCAAATAATTAATGTTTATAACATGATCATGAGCCTCAAAAATGTAAAAATGATCTTGAGTCTAGAAAATATCGGAACCAATCATAATCTCACATAAGTATGCGTAGTGTTACAATCCTAACCCTCAAGTTGTGCCATCGTCGAGGACGACAATGGATGAAGTGGGGGAGAGTGTCACGGTCCTAGGATCAGACTAGGACGTGCGGTCACTTTACAAAGGAGCTCATGTTTCGGGACATCGGTTTAAGGTCGTTAAGGGTTATATGTACCCTTCATAACCCTTGTACTGGTGAGTTTCCATCCGTGAAGCCTTATTCGGAAGTTTGCCTGGAGATTTAGAAACGTGCTCGCTTGCCGCTAGGAGCTGGCCTAGTTGTACACCGTTGTGAAGGAGCCTATATTTCGGAATGCCGGATTGAACTTGCTCCAAGCCCTAAGTAACTCTTAGGGGTGGATGTACTGGGAAGTTCTCACCTGTGGAGTCCCGTTCGGAAGTTTGGCGGGAGATTTTGAGATACGCTAGCTTGCCGCTAGTCGTTAGCCTAAATCGGTGCATTGTGAAGGAGCTAACGACCCGGGGTGTCGAATCGAGTGGGACCAAGTTCCAAAGTGAATCTTATGGTCACTTGTACTGGGAAAATATCAGCCCCAGAGTTGGATTCCGAGATTGTCGGGAGATTTTGGCAGTAGGCCCACTTTTGGGTCTTTTCCGCTAAAGGGGGGGGTTGTTGTGGAAACCCATCAAGACGAGCGTTTAGGGACGAGATTTTAACCCAAAGTCGCTTATATGGTGGCTTATTGGATGCCCGGAAGAGTTCCTGAAAACTCCTCTTAAGATAGATTTTAGAGGGGGGTGTGACAACTCAAGCGCCAGATGTGTATACTGGTGAGACATGTGCAATGTCTTTAAAACCTCCTTAGGGGGGAAGCCTAGGTGAACCTTGGGTGTGGCCAAGGGGGCTTCGGTGGTCTTGGGGCTTTAGCTGTGAACCCTCTCGCCCTTAGACAACGTTGGGACAATGATGGATTGTCGAGATTGAGTTGGCGGGAAAATGCCATATTTTATATCCGGTTGTGCTATTCGAGTACCGGGTCCCGGTGTTGAACGGGCCCGCTAGAGTAAGCGTTGAGATAGCTTGTGAGCTTTCGTAATTCATTAAATTATGGGTCTGAAACCTCCCCAAAATGAGAAATTGGGTGTAGAGGTTGGAGATAGGCTGACTTACACGGGACGTGACCGTGGTAAGTGCCGCACGAGCCCTTTCTCCGTTAAGGAAAAAGTTGGCCCGTGACAGTTGGTATCAGAGCCCTAGGTTGGGCAAGTGAAATGTCTACGGATGTGAGTAGATGTTATAGAGACGTTGAAAGCGTTAGGCTGAGTGAAGCCTCGATAGAGAACAAGGCTCGAGAGGGAAGCGAGGGGAGAGTGCGTATTGATGCACGTAGAGAAGTGAAAATCCTAAATTGAGATGGATTGATGTGAGACGATGTGAGAGCACTTGAGATGTGCTAGTTTCATATAAGGTTGGCTCGGGTGAAGCCAAAATGTTCGGGAGAGACCCGAAATGGAGGTAAAACTTGTCTACGAGAGACAAACAAATGGTCTATACACCGTGAAGGTGTGAGACATATTTGGGATGTATAAGAAACATCACTAGAGTGCCGATGGGATATTGGCAAGAGTATATGCGTTCATGAGAACCCGATGTGGGGTTGGTTGAAGTTTTGTGGGGTCCAAAAGAGGACGTGAGACCCATTTTCCCATGGCAGTTGAGTGCCAGGATGTGATAGAGAGTCGAGATGTGTAGTCCTCTTGTGTGAGGCAACGTCAAGGACCGAGTGTGAACCCGATGGTTCGTGGTGTAAGTATTTTGGAAGGGTTTTATCGAGTAAAGCCTTCGTAAGACTATGAGAAATGAGTTGTTTGGATTCATGTGATTAGGAATGCCATTAGCTTAAAGCTACAAGTAGCGAGTTGTGTGGATTCTCTATAGAGGGAATGCCCTCAACTCAGGGCTACGAGTAACAAGTTGTGTGGATTCCCGTGAGTGTGGGGATGCCAATGAAAGAGTGATGGCTTGAGATAGGCCAAAGTAAAAATGGGGGAGTGAGCCTGAAATGAGTCAGGTATCCCCAAAGATCCTTATGGAATGTGATAACCATTGTGTTGGTTATGTAATGATTGTGTGGGAGACCAAGGTTGAATTATCTTGGTAACATATCGAGTTGCTCGTAAAGGTAGAGTGCCTTACGAGTTGGAGGTGCAATGAGTTGCACAAGGGTTGCATGAAAATTGCAATTGCGAGAGATGTGAGTGTGGTCCCGGAAGGGCCGAGGTGCTTGTATTTTGGAGAATGCATGTGACATAATGCGACTACGAGTAGTCGAAATGAGAGTGTATGTACGAGTTACACGGGCGATAGGCCAGATATGTGACTTTGGCTTTGAAGTGAGTTTGAGAACGATGATTGCTTCGAGGAAGTGATCTAGTGTCGAATAAAGTTTCGTGATATGACCTTGTGAGTCAGCGTAGAATTGGCTAGAGTGCCAAAAGTGGGGTGGGAAACACCCAAGAAAATAGTACGAGTTGGCTTGGTGCCTAAGAGTACTAAGGTGAGAAGACCAAGAGTGGTCGTGGGAATGATAGAAGTTGGAAACAATTCTATCTGCGACAGTTGAGTATCGAGACAATTGAGAAGCTCATGAGAGAGCAAGTGACCCAGAGTTATGTGTGAGAACGAGATAGTTGCTAGTGATATGAGAGCAACTACGTGTGTCCAAGAGGGGACTAGTGGGAAATTAGCTCCACCATAAGCTAATTGTGGATCGGATGTGTGTTCATCTTCGGGAAACCTGATGTGCTACGCCGAGCGCCTTGAAGAACAGGTAGGCAGGGGGCCAGGGTGAAGTGAACAACCGATCTATTCATAATCAAAATGAACAAAAACCCTTTGTTTTTATCAAAACCCATTCACGTTTAAGTGTATGGAGCTTTTTGTAAGAAGTTACTGAATCGGAATTGAAAACTCGCATACAAGAGCGGTGTAGAAAGTAGTGACCGAAATCAGAAACACTCATGCACGAGAGTTTGTATGGAGTTGTGACTGAGACTGGACACGAAAACTAATACACAATCACGTGTATGGAGTTGTTCCACAGGTAATGATGGGGATTCCTAGAAGCTGTACGAATTGTGTGTTGGGTTGATAATCCAACCATGTGCGGGAACTTGTGCCTAGTGGCAGAGTTGAGCCATTATATCAAAACAAAGACTCATGTACGGGAGTGTATATGATGCTTTGTGTTTAGATATTATGTGCCCAATTCTTTATAAAGTTGCATGATGTTACAAACGTGGACATGTAATTTCATTCGTTGAGATAAATGACATTGCAATGTCTTCACTGTGTATGTTACGATGGGGATTCCAAGAAGATATGAACAATGTGTGGAATTGATAATCCTAACATGTACGAGAATAAAAGAGTTCCCAAACATGTACGGAGATAATATCAAACCCATACTGTGGAAAGTTACAAGTTGGAGAGTTGGAGATTTCGTCAAAAATGGTAAACCTGTGCCTAGTGCCGAAGTTGAGCCATTATATCAGAAACCAAGACTTATGTACGAAAAGCGTATATGGTGTTGTTGTGTTTGGATATTGTGTGCCCATTTCGATATAGCATTGGATAATGTGGCTAACATAGACATGTGATTCCATTCATTGACATATGAATGTGGTTTCAATGTCTTCCTTGTGAGCCCATAACCCACAGGTCCCAGGATCGAAAGAGATTCGTGACAAGACAACTTGAGTTGCCATCGTTGAGGACGACGATGGATGAAGTGGGAGGGAGGATGTTACAATCCTAACCCTCAAGTCGTGCCATCGTCGCGGACGACAATGGATGAAGTGGGGGAGGATGTACAATCTTAACCCTCAAGTTATGCCATCGTCGAGGACGACGATGAATGAAGTGGGGGAGAGTGTCACGGTCCTAGGATCAGACTAGG
This sequence comes from Zanthoxylum bungeanum, assembly GCA_019454045.1. Classification (NCBI taxonomy): domain Eukaryota; kingdom Viridiplantae; phylum Streptophyta; class Magnoliopsida; order Sapindales; family Rutaceae; genus Zanthoxylum; species Zanthoxylum bungeanum. The sequence continues at coordinate 19,001 of SKCR01027514.1, read as the reverse complement.
ACGTGCGGTCACTTTACAAAGGAGCTCATGTTTCGGGACATCGGTTTAAGGTCGTTAAGGGTTATATGTACCCTTCATATACCCTTGTACTGGTGAGTTTCCATCCGTGAAGCCTTATTCGGAAGTTTGCCTGGAGATTTAGAAACGTGCTCGCTTGCCGCTAGGAGCTGGCCTAGTTGTACACCGTTGTGAAGGAGCCTATATTTCGGAATGCCGGATTGAACTTGCTCCAAGCCCTAAGTAACTCTTAGGGGTGGATGTACTGGGAAGTTCTCACCTGTGGAGTCCCGTTCGGAAGTTTGGCGGGAGATTTTGAGATACGCTAGCTTGCCGCTAGTCGTTAGCCTAAATCGGTGCATTGTGAAGGAGCTAACGACCCGGGGTGTCGAATCGAGTGGGACCAAGTTCCAAGTGAATCTTATGATCACTTGTACTGGGAAAATATCAGCCCCAGAGTTGGATTCCGAGATTTGTCGGGAGATTTTGGCAGTAGGCCCACTTTTGGGTATTTTCCGCTAAAGTGGGGGTGTTGTGGAAACCCATCAAGACGAGCTCGTTTAGGGACGAGATTTTAACCCAAAGTCGCTTATATGGTGGCTTACTGGATGCCCGGAAGAGTTCCTGAAAACTCCTCTTAAGATAGATTTTAGAGGGGGGTGTGACAACTCAAGCGCCAGGTGTGTATACTGGTGAGACATGTGCAATGTCTTTAAAACCTCCTTAGGGGGGAAGCCTAGGTGAACCTTGGGTGTGGCCAAGGGGGCTTCGGTGGTCTTGGGGCTTTAGCCGTGAACCCTCTCGCCCTTAGACAACGTTGGGACAATGATGGATTGTCGAGATTGAGTTGGCGGGAAAATGCCATATTTTATATCCGGTTGTGCTATTCGAGTACCGGGTCCCGGTGTTGAACGGGCCCGCTAGAGTAAGCGTTGAGATAGCTTGTGAGCTTTCGTAATTCATTAAATTATGGGTCTGAAACCTCCCCAAAATGAGAAATTGGGTGTAGAGGTTGGAGATAGGCTGACTTACACGGGACGTGACTGTGGTAAGTGCCGCACGAGCCCTTTCTCCGTTAAGGAAAAAGTTGGCCCGTGACACGTAGCATCATTTTTTAAATGTAATCATGAGAGTATTGGGGAAAAAAACAAATGCATATATAGTACGGGCCCATCTACAGAACCCCAAGGGTATTTGATACTTTTGGTTCAAACATGCAACTTTTACCATTAAACATATAATTTAAATTATTAAACATGCAAACTCTGTTAATAAACATGAAATTTTTCAAAACATAAAATTAGTTGTTGTACGTTCCAAATTTGGGCCCATGGGTAAGATCATACTTTCCCTTTGAATCTGTGGATAAGTAATGCCCAAGACAAGCCACATGTTTCCCCATTAATCTCTCAACTGCTGTAACCCTCTTTTCCTAACAGAAATACCAAATCCACATGCAAATATTCCCTCCACCGAAAGCAGAAACATCAAACATGTTATGGGTCCCAACTCAATAAATACATCATTGTGCAACTATAAAGGTAATGCACATCAACCTATATAAGGAGGGGCAGAATTCGAAGCAGGGAGAGGGTGCTCTCATACTTGAGCTCTATAAGCTTCATAAACACCAGTCACCGCCTTCACGGCAGTCAACATAAGTCAATGTAACTTTCGACCTTGTTCTTCCATTATATACAGCTTGTCATCATACTGACTTGAGCGTCGGAGTGCCTACGACACCCACCACACCGGTAGGTAGTATTTCCCGCTCACTCTACCTTTATTTTGCAGATCGCTAGTGCCCCCAACCTACAAATTCTCGATTGTGGACCTCTGGCGAAAACCAGCATCTACAATTTGGCGCCCACCGTGGGGCCCTAGCGATTCATAGCAGGCAGAGATATCTTAGTCTACAATTCCTAAAACACAACTACTCATGGCTTCAAGCAACAAGCAAATTCCAGGTCACATGGCCGCACAATTAACTGCTCTACAAGAACAGTTACGATCATTGGAAGATGAAAATCTAACCATATGAAGCTCCAATATTAATTGAGAAGCAATTGGAGGAGACTTCTTCAACCTCCCAAAGGCGTAAGGTTACGACCCTGCTATTCAATCCAATCTCTTGGAAGCATTCAAGCAACAATCCTCCATCAGACGAACATTCACTGGATCACCAAAGAAGCCAACACATTTCTTTAACCGACCTAGTGTCAGACTTCCAGTGAGAAATAACCACGTCGTCATGAGGCTATATAATGGATCCATAAACCCAAATTAAATAGGAAGACTCTCATGGACCTCCATCAGGTCTAATTGAGTGGAGACTTCTTTAGGATCTTCACTCGGTCTAGTGGGCTGGGGACAATCAGAAAGGAACGAGTTATGATAATTTAGAAGAAAAGAGTCTACCTCAAAGATCATGAATTGTCATATTCCTCATATGACATACGAAGATACTTGTTCTTTTCGTACTATATGGAACAACATTCATCAGATTCCAATAATCTCATACGACAGTGAAACATCTTTCAAGTATGACATAATCTCACAAGAGGCCCTGCCTTCAGCTCAGACGACATGGCATAAGAATTGAGTTACTGACTTGATTTATGGTGAGAAGTCATCAATTCTCCAGACAAAAAATTCTAGGTGACATGCACAGAGCTAAGCCAATCCCATTTGACAAGGCATTATTCTTGTTACAAGCGTATCGCCACGCTACCACTCAATAAAGCTCAACAAAAGCATACAATACTTATTATAAAAATGACAAAACATACCATTATGCTATATACTCAAGCCACGTGAACAAGCATATATGTGCCCAAGAAAGCCATACCCAAAAGCCATGCACTAGCTTCCAAACGAAAAGCCATATACAAAAGCCATGCCCTAGCTTCCAAATGAAAAGCCACATATAAAAGCCTTACATTAGCTTCCAAAACACATAAGCCATCCACAAAATGCCAAAACGCATAAGGACAAATCAGAAGCCTATACTAGTCCATAAAGAAAGAGGACAAATTTGTCAAAAGGAGAAAAGATCATGCTCCCACGTGAGTCATGGAGCTCACGGCCTACGACAATTGCTCTCCTACATGCAAAAGAAGCTAAAATTTGTATGAGGCATTGCCAGTCCACATTCACTAATCATGAAGAAACCCAGCCTACCATGAGTAAAAGCGCAAGCTGGGCAAAAAGAATCCGAGAGAAAAGGAGGCTCATTAACACAAAGAGCAAAATCATGTGACTTTAAGAGGATTGCAAATTGTCAAAAGCTAAAGCTACTCAATATATTTCCCATCAAGCTACACGTGGCTGAGAAATTGAGTTAATAAAGAGCTCACAAATGAGTCACGCTACATCACATACCACGGGAGGAATTCCCTCAAACATGCTCACTGCCCAATAAAACAGCCCACTCGCCAAAACTCCATGCACATCTCTAACAATTCGTGTCGCATGCAAGCCAAGAAGGTTCATACACATAAAAGGGAAACTCATTTGCGTGAAGGATAGATGCCCACTTCCAAGTAATGCTCAGAATGGAGAAGCGTACAAAGCACAAGCTGTCAAAATTGTTTACGCGTGATAGGGGTGAACACAATTTCGGGTCAAACCACGAACCGCACTGAACCGAACCGAACCGCGCGGTTTGAAAAAATATTAAAAATAATTTTGAACCGCAATGAATCGAACCGTAAATTTCAGGTCGGTGTGCGATTTTGACCCATGTCAAACCACGAACCGCCCAAACTGCAAATTTTGACTCGAACCGCGACCCGAACCGCCTAAACCGCCTACCCGCGTTCAAATTAAATATTATTTTATATTTTTATTCTTCTTTAACTATGAAAATTAAGATATTTAATGATCATATAACAATGTGTAATGAATAAATGAAAATTATGTAATTTTTTCTTCAATTATAATGTGAAAATACACAAAATTTTCTTAAAAAATTTATAATCCAAACCGCCGACCCGAACCGCCCAAACCGCTAAACCGCCAACCCGAACCGCCGAGGTTTTCCTTATCAAATTTGCGGTTTCGTTTTCTAATTTCCCAAACCGCCAACCCGCGTGGTTTGAAGTAAAAAATAAAAAAACCGCCCCGAACCTTATCGCGAACACCCCTAACGCGTGTGACTATGATAATTTAGTCTCTAATAACCCCAGACGACGAGGAACATCTTCTATGAATGGTATTTTTCTTCAACATCAAGATCGCTGACCTTTTTTCTAGACGACAAAAGCACTAGACATCCTTACAAGGAATACATCTTGACGAGCTATGTTTAACTCACATTCGACACTTCAAGAAATTATTCTATAGAACTATTCAATGCCCCAGACAGTATTGTATCAAGCGATAGACTCAAAGGCATTAATATATCACTTACACCCATTTGACATGGAGCACAAAATGTTTGACAAAGGCTCAATTCGATACTACAAGCACATATGTCTAGTATTGGTTGAGTATCTCATTCGACATGATGCACAAAATATTTGGCTGAGGCACCATTCGACACCACACATAAAAAAAGTATATCATTTACCAAAGGTCTCATCCGGTGGGATGTAGGTTGGCATCAAGGAGTGGTGCCATTAGACACGACACACATGAAGGCTTCTCATTGATCAATTGTCCGACTCGGCAGAATGGATACGAAGGATTGGCAACAGACAGAGGGCAATTGGAGTGTAGAGTGAAGACTCTCATGGATCTACATTAGGTCAAGTGGAGTGTGGAGTGAAGACAATCATTGACCTTCATCAGGTCTAAGGAGTGAAGAGTGAAAGTCCTCCTATGAACCTTCATCAGATAAATTAAACCGTAGTCTCATGGATATAGGTTCATTCGACCGTAGTATCGTGGACCTTCATCTGATCCATTCGACCGTAGTCTCATGGATCTACATCAGGTCAATTGAAGTGTGGAGTGAAGACTATCATTGACCTTCATCAGGTCTAATGGAGTGAAGGTCCCCCTATGGACCTTCATCGGGTCCATTCGACCATAGTCTCATGGATCTTCATCAGGTCAAGTGAAGTGTGGAGTGAAGACTATCATTGACCTTCATCAGATCTAATGGAGTGAGGAGTGAAAGTTCTTCTATGACCATTCATCAGATCCATTAGACCGTAGTCTCATAGATATAGGTTCATTCGACCGTAGTATCGTGGACCTTCATCCGGTCCATTCGACCATAGTCTCATGGATCTACATCAGGTTAAGTGAAGTGTGGAGTGAAGACTATCATTGACCTTCATCAGGTCTAATGGAGTGAAGGTCCCCCTATGGACCTTCATCGGGTCCATTCGACCATAGTCTCATAGACCTTCATAGGGTCTAGTAGAGTGAATACCATTATAGACCTTCATTAGGTCTAGTATAATGGGAAGTAAAGACCCTTACAGATCTTCATCAGGTCTAGTGGAATGAGAAGTGAAGACCCTCATGGATCTTCATTATGTCTGGTGAAGTGAAAACTCACTTGGAACTCCATTAGCTCTAGTAGAGTAAAGAATCTCTTGGACCTTCATCAGGTCCAGTAGTGTGCAGTCTCTTATAGACATTCATCGGGTGCAGTTGACCGTAGACTCCCTTGGACCTTCACCTGGACCTTCATCTGGTTCAGTCGACTGTGAACATTCCACATGACTCATGAATAGTCAAATTCAAGACCTGACCTTCATCTGGACCAGACGACATTGAAGACTCCCCTGGTCATTTGACCTGTAGTATGGAGATTGTCCTGACCTTCATCTGGTTCAGTCAACTGGGAACATTCCTCATGACTCATGTAGAGTCAAATTCAAGACCTGGCCTTCATCTGGACCAGACGACATTAAAGACTCCCCTGGTCATTTAACCAGTAGTATGGAGATTATCCTGACCTTCATCTGGTTCAGTCGACTGGGAACATTCCCCATGACTCATATAGAGTCAAATTCAAGACCTGGCATTCATCTGGACCAGACGACATTGAAGACTCCCCTGGTCATTTGACCAGTAGTATGGAGATTGTCCTGACCTTCATCTGGTTCAGTCGACTGGGAACATTCCTCATGACTCATGTAGAGTTAAATTCAAGATCTGGCCTTCATCTGGACCAGACGACATTGAAGACTCCTCTGGTCATTTGACCAGTAGTATGGAGATTGTCTTGACCTTCATCTGGTTCAGTCGATTGGGAACATTATCCATGACTCATGTAGAGTCAAATTCAAGACATGGACTTCCATCAGTCCATACGACATGCATTGAAATACTCTCCAAGTCAATGACTCATTGACTTAGAGAGTAGAGGACAAATTGTATGTGCCAAATTTGGGCCCATGGGTAAGATCGTACTTTCCCTTTGAATTTGTGGATAAGTAAGGCCCAAGACAAGCCACATGTTTCCCCCTTAATCTCTCAACTGCTAACCCTCTTTTCCTAATAGAAATACCAAATCCACATGCAAATATTCCCTCCAGCGAAAGCAGAAACATTAAACATGTTATGGGTCTCAACTCAATAAATACATCACTGTGCCAACTATAAAGGTAATGCACATCAACCTATATAAGGAGGGGCAGAATTCGAAGTAGGGAGAGGGAGCTCTCATACTTGAGCTATATAAGCTTCATAAACACCGGTCACCGCCCTCACAGCAGTTAACATAAGTTAAGGTAACTTTCGACATTGTTCTTCCATTATATACAGCTTGTCATCATACTGACTTCAGCGTCGGAGTGCCTACAGCACCCACCACACCGGTGGGCAGTATTCCCCCCTTACTCTACCTTTGTTTTGCAGGATCGCTAGTGCCCCCAATCTAGAAATTCACGATTGTGGACCTCGAGTGAAAATCGGCATCCACAGTTGCATGTTTATTAATCGAGTTTATGATGAGTGGTAAATATATCACTTTTTCCCACTCATTTATCCTAATATTTTGTATAGTTTCTTGAGTTTTGTGAATATTTTGATGTGTTTTGTGTTATTTTGTAGATAAATACAGTTTCAGAACATTCTGGAGGTGAATTGGAGCAAAACAGGAAAACTGGACAAAAAGGGCAAAATCGTCATTTCCGCGTCGCGACGATGGAGCCTTTCGCGTCGCGACGCCCAGCATGCGCCGGATTTGCTAACATACGCCGTGGACACGTGGACCAATCAGAAAATTTGCTAACATGCGCCGCTTGCTAAAATGCGCCGATCATGCTATCTTGCGTCGTGACACGTGTCGCCATCACAACGGAGATGCTAAAATACGCCGGTGCCACGTGTCGATATCTCACGATGCCGACAATCGCCCTCCACACGTCAGCGTGACGTAAGTAATGACGTCATGAACAGTGCCACGTCATCGGATAAGAATCTGATCTCTTAGCCGCCTCACCACGTGTCAAGCCGTCATTGTGCCACGATTAACTGTTCCAGCGTCGCGACGCTGAACTGGCGTCGCGACGCCCGAGACCTATCTGCGCCTATAAATAGAGCTCGACATTTCAGTTGTAGATGTACCTTCCTCTCTCTTTAATTCTTTCTAAAGAGAGAGTTTCTCTCTCTAGTTTATTTTTATTTTTACTTTTTACTTTGTAAATAATTTTAATTACGTTTTGTAATAGTAATATAATTTTACTTTTGAATAGTAGTAGTAATTTATTTTTACCTTTTACTTTCTACAGTTTTTACTATTTACCATGAGGAGGTAATTTCTCCAGCTAGGGTAAAAGGTAATTCTTTTACTATTACTATTTAGATTAATCTCCTTTAAAAATAATATATTCACTATTTAAAATATTGACTTAAAAAGGATACCGCCAGATTGGTCGGTTGGTAATTAAATATTAATTCCGCCTTTATGGCTGGTTATATTAATTCCGCCTTTATGGCTGGTTATTTTGGTTCCGCCTTTATGGCTGGTTAAACTTAATTTGAAGTTAATATATTATATTAAGGGAGATATCTAAATAGTATTTAGTAGAAGTAATTTCTTTTACCTTAGCATTTTATTTTATTTTATTTTATGTATTTTACTTTTCAGTATTTTTACTTTATGTCTTTTACTTTTAAGTTTTTACTAGTCCTAGTTATGTGTTAAGTAATCTCGGGTTGTGATGAATTTTAATATCACTGGTTTATAAGGGATTATTTTATAGTTTGGGTATTTTAAGGGTTTACTTATTAAGTCTTAAGCTTAATGCTTCTTGTTGTCTAATCACCAATAAGATTGATGTGGTAAATCTAAAATGAACTAGACATCGGGATTTTAGGTTTCAGCCTTAGACTTAATAGCCCACGATCTTCCTTGAGGATAGATAACCCTTTAATAGATTTCCTTACAGGATAGGAATATACCTGTCGGGCGGGGGTAGCCATAATTGGAACTTAAACTTAATGAATCCAGATAATTTGGTTGACATAGACATATGGTTCAATTAGGTTAAACTGGGTATTTGTGTCTGACCATCGACAGAGGCTTACACATAATTTAGTGTTCCAGGTTAGTAAACTGATTTATTACACAAATATAAAATAACCACTTCATCTTTAAAATGATATTAGAATGATTCACAACCCTAGATTTTTGTGTCTTTTGTTATTTTCCTTAGTATTTTCTTTTGTTTTTTTTTTTTATTTATTTATTTAGTAAATCTACAATCAACCAAATCAATCATGCAATCATTCTCTTCTCTCTTAATTAGATACCTGTAAATAAATAGATTCAATAATCAATAACAATAGTAGGAATTAAGTCCTCGTGGGATCGATATTTTTATACTACTTGAACGATACGTGCGCTTGCGTTATACGTGTATGTTTACGCCGGTCAAGTTTTTGACGCCGTTGCTGGGGACTTATTTTTCTTGAGTTATTAATTTTGAAGCTATCCAATTTACTTGTATCTAATTTTCTTTATTTTTATCTGTAATTTTTATTTCTTTCTATTTTCAGGTGATTAAAAAAATGGAACATTACTGAGAGATTGAGAGATTACGAGCTTTACAAGAAGATACACCCCAAATCTGGGAGCAACAGTCCGGTTTTCTGTGGCCTGTTGAACAGCCCAATGACTATCATTGGATGCCAGAACCAAACAATACTACATTTTCCCAACAGAACGAAATGGGGAGATGTGTGATTTGTGATAGTAACCACCCGAGCGATCAATGTATATATCAATCAGAGTGGGAGAATTTCTGGAGACAATCATGCTATGAAGAGCCATCACATTTCACAGAGCCACATTTTTCATCTTATCCACCATCTATCTTTGATCTTCATCAAGAACCAGAACCATCCGAGTAAGATCAATTGATTCACATGTTCAAAGAACATGCAGCTCGATTTGATGCACAAATTCAGAGTCAAACGGCATCTATACAGAGAATGACGGATCCGATCAGACAATTAACAGAAAACCAGAACTACATACCTCAAGAACCAGTTTCAAATGACACTGATGAAGCCTTCAAGTACCAATCATTTCACAATGACACTTCAACAGAGGAAGAGGCTGAGCAGTATCAACAACCAGAGGTATCAGTTCAGGAGCCCGAACCGGAAAAGTCTCCATTTGACTTTTATTATTCTGATTCTGACGAGGATGAAACTGATCTATTTGTACCAACTGCACCAACAACGGAGGATCAAACTTTCAATCCTCAAAGTGAAGATCTTGGAGCATGTTTTACCATGATGTTTGAAGAAGATCTATCTGAACCATCCATTCCAGTCATATCAGAGGATGAAGACCTAAAATCTAACATTTCTTTTCATTCTCAGGTTGACAATTTTGAAACATGTATTTCACAGATGACAGATGAAGAGCTGAATGCAGAAATTTTCAAATACATCTGTGAAGAAAATGTGGAACAAGAAACAGAGCAAATGGAGGAGCAAATGTCTGACCTTATTGAAAATCCAAAGCATTCAGGAGAAACATTGCTGTTTTGGGGAGTACAAATCAAAGATATCAACCAGAAGCTTAACAGAATGGAACTCCCATTCCAAGTCAAGCACCATACGAGACCTCCTAATTTTCTTTCTTTCTTTGCAGGAACCACTGGAGTAAAAAAGATTAAAAAGGTGGCACAAGCAATGAATGAGATAAAATTCTTTTTGCCCCTTTACCGTTGGAAGAGACCCTTCAAAAGTAACGCTCACGGGATTGTCTGTAATCGGACATCCAAAACGACATTGAAACCTCCTTGACAGATAGATTTCAGTCACGTCTGGCTGAAGACGAAAAATTTAGCGCTAGCAGGGAGGCAACCCATGCAATTTGTTGTAATTTGTTTTCATATTTTGTGTGAACTTTTTAATTTTGTGTGTTATTTTTGTAGGGAAAGGCACAAACGAAGCATTTTAAGACAAAATAAATTGTGTTTGGCAATCAAAGATGAGAAACAATTCATTTGCGATGGCTGAGTAAGGAATGAAATCTTAAGACACATCCTAATGAATTTATACTAAGCGAGTGGCGTATTGCGTACATAATTCTGTTGCCTTAATTATTGATTTGATTCGCTTTTCTGTTGTAATTATCTTTATTTTCGTAGACATGATCCAGACTTTTTGACCTTTCACGATTTCTTTTGTTGTTTAGCTAACAAACGTCATCTGGAAGATATTAGTGCTATTATTACTCACCCTTTTTCAGGTACTATAAATTCAGCCCGTCATTGCACTTTTGAAGGCATCCTAATTTGAGAAAGAAATACATAAAAAAAAATGGAAGCCACTTCAAGAAGACGAGTTGAAAACATTTGTGTGTTTTGCGGTAGTATTGTTGGTACTAAACCCCAATACATAGAAGCAGCACAGGAATTAGGTCGAGTTTTAGCTGCAAGGAATATGCACTTAATATATGGCGGAGGCAATCTCGGACTTATGGGGATCGTTTCAAAGGTCGTACAGGAAGGAGGCAGTCATGTTTTGGGAATCATCCCAAAACCCTTGGCAGAGGCAAATCTTATTGGATCATCAAACGGAGAGGAACTAATCGTGTCAGGTATGTCTGAACGACTGGTAGAAATGATTAACCGTGATGATGCTTTTATCGCTTTGCCAGGTGGCTTGGGCACATTGGAGGAAATTTTTATAGTTCTATCTTGGGCGAACCTGAATATACACCAGAAACCGCTTGGACTGCTCAACGTTGATGGATTTTATGATTTTCTTTGTGTGTTTCTTGATGATGCTCGAAGAAATGGGTTCGTGTCAAAACCTATGAAAGAACTCCTCTTTACTGCCAAAACTGCTCCGGATCTAATTGACCAACTCATAGCCTGTGAACCAAAAGTTGACCCTATCATTTCAAAGATAAATTGGTCCGAGGACGATCGTGGTAAGAGGCGTCGGATTAATCTGGATCTTAACCTTTAATTTCCTGTAGATTTTCACCTAACCAGGTATTATTTTCTAAACTCTTCTTCTACTGTTTAAGACATTTGGGACAATGTCTCATTTAGGTTTGGGGGAGGAAATTAGTTGATTAATACCTTGTTTTTAGTTTGTGTGTTGTTTTTAGTTTTAGTCCAAAAATTTTCGAAAAATACAAAAAAATTGAAAAATTTTAAAAAAAATTACAAAAATATTTTGCGTTTTTGTTTATTTTGACTAAAAAGGTGAAATTGGTGAAAGGTAGCTGAGTAAGGAGTTCTCACTCCTGAGACGTATCTCAAACCATTTATTTCGAAAAACAAGTTAATTTGTGTTTATTTCATTTTAAATTATTTAATTTGTAAATTCTCCTTAACACTAACTAAAATGGATCTTCATATGCTCAGTTGGTAGGTATTATCAACATACATGGAAACATACGGACATGAGCTAAAATTGAAAAGTTTGTAATATTCAGTGCTCTAGTTTAATTGGAGGAAGCATCTCAAAAAGTAATGGAGTAAACAAAAAAAAAAAAATTCTAAGGTCCGAGTTATTAAGTCTGTAAGGGTGTTTTAACACCTGGTGCCCTAAAGCCAACTGGTTTGGGAGTCACCGACCCAACACTCGCTACATAGACGGAAGGTATTGTATATAAATAAAAAATAGAGAAAAATCAAAGAAAAAAATCAGAAAAAATCAGAAAAATTATTTCATTGCTACAAAAAGGTGTGAAATCTGATAGAACTTTAGGACAAAAATATTACTCTCTTATCAACTGCACTTATAAATGTTGTGGGCAAAAATGAGTTGATTAATATTTTGTTGGCTGTGTATATGAAGAATGGTAAAAATAATCGGAGAATTTACTTATTCGGTAATTTAGAAAGAAACAAAACAACTAGTAACTTGGGGTAGAAATTTTCACTTGATTAGTCACTAACTTCTTTATTCTCTTTTCTCTTGTCTTTTTGCTTTTGTGTGCATTAGTTTTACTACATTTTTACTTTTGTAAAATGTTTGTGGGTATCATTGCTGTAAACCCTCACGAGACTACAACTCGTCCACTAGGGACACCTAGGGGTTTAAAGGCTTGTTGCATATGCTAAATGCAACCGTGATCCCTACGAAAATGGCTTAGTTAAATTTTAAAGATGTTTATGTTATTTTATTTTATGTTTTGCTCGAGGACTAGCAAAATGTTAGGTTTGGGGGTGTGATGAGTGGTAAATATATCACTTTTTCCCACTCATTTATCCTAATATTTTGTATAATTTCTTGAGTTTTGTGAATATTTTGATGTGTTTTGTGTTATTTTGTAGATAAATAAAGTTTCAGAACATTCTGGAGGTGAATTGGAGCAAAACAGGAAAACTGGACAAAAAGGACAAAATCGTCATTTCCGCGTCGCGACGCTGGAGCCTTTCGCGTCGCGACGCCCAGCATGCGCCGGATTTGCTAACATGCGCCGTGGACACGTGGACCAATCAGAAAATTTGCTAACATGCGCCGCTTGCTAAAATGCGCCGATCATGCTATCTTGCGCCGTGCCACGTGTCGCCATGACAACGGAGATGCTAAAATACGCCGGTGCCACGTGTCGATATCTCACGATGCCGACAATCGCCCTCCACACGTCAGCGTGACGTAAGCAATGACGTCATGAACAGTGCCACGTCATCGGATAAGAATCTGATCTCTTAGCCGCCTCGCCACGTGTCAAGCCGTCATTGTGCCACGATTAACTGTTCCAGCGTCGCGACGCTGAACTGGCGTCGCGACGCCCGAGACCTATCTGCGCCTATAAATAGAGCTCGACATTTCAGTTGTAGATGTACCTTCCTCTCTCTTTAATTCTTTTGAAAGAGAGAGTTTCTCTCTCTAGTTTATTTTTATTTTTACTTTTTACTTTGTAAATAATTTTAATTATGTTTTGTAATAGTAATATAATTTTACTTTTGAATAGTAGTAGTAATTTATTTTTACCTTTTACTTTCTACAGTTTTTACTATTTACCATGAGGAGGTAATTTCTCCAGCTAGGGTAAAAGGTAATTCTTTTACTATTACTATTTAGATTAATCTCCCTTAAAAATAATATATTCACTATTTAAAATATTGACTTAAAAAGGATACCGCCAGATTGGTCGGTTGGTAATTAAATATTAATTCCGCCTTTATGGCTGGTTATATTAATTCCGCTTTTATGGCTGGTTATTTTGGTTCCGCCTTTATGGCTGGTTATTTTGGTTCCGCCTTTATGGCTGGTTAAACTTAATTTGAAGTTAATATATTATATTAAGGGAGATATCTAAATAGTATTTAGTAGAAGTAATTCCTTTTACCTTAGCATTTTATTTTATTTTATTTTATTTTATTTTTACTTTTCAGTATTTTTACTTTATGTCTTTTACTTTTAAGTTTTTACTAGTCCTAGTTATGTGTTAAGTAATCTCGGGTTGTGATGAATTTTAATATCACTGGTTTATAAGGGATTATTTTATAGTTTGGGTATTTTAAGGGTTTACTTATTAAGTCTTAAGCTTAATGATTCTTGTTGTCTGATCACCAATAAGATTGATGTGGTAAATCTAAAATGAACTAGACATCGGGATTTTAGGTTTCAGCCTTAGACTTAATAGCCCACGATCTTCCTTGAGGATAGATAACCCTTTAATAGATTTCCTTACAGGATAGGAATATACCTGTCGGGCGGGGGTAGCCATAATTGGAACTTAAACTTAATGAATCCAGATAATTTGGTTGACATAGACATATGGTTCAATTAGGTTAAACTGGGTATTTGTGTCTGACCATCGACAGAGGCTTACACATAATTTAGTGTTCCAGGTTAGTAAACTGATTTATTACACAAACATAAAATAACCACTTCATCTTTAAAATGATATTAGAATGATTCACAACCCTAGATTTTTGTGTCTTTTGTTATTTTCCTTAGTATTTTCTTTTGTTTTTTTTTTATTTATTTATTTAGTAAATCTACAATCAACCAAATCAATCATGCAATCATTCTCTTCTCCCTTAATTAGATACCTGTAAATAAATAGATTCAATAATCAATAACAATAGTATGAATTAAGTCCTCGTGGGATCGATATTTTTATACTACAACGATACGTGCGCTTGCGTTATACGTGTGTGTTTACGCCGGTCAGTTTGCATATTTAATAATTTAAATTATGTATTCAATACTCAAAATAATATATTTATATTCGAAAATATTTAATACTCTTTGATAGTTTAATGGCCATATTGTAAACTAGGGTTTAAATATTGGTGTACTTAAAAGTAAGACATTGGGAATATGAAATTAATGGGTGAATGGAGAGAAAAAGACAACGGTGATGTTCTCGAAACCCACACTTCCAGAAGAAGTCAGCAACAATGTGATAAATTGACCAAGTCAGCAAAAAAACCAATCACGCAATTTTGGAAGCGCACGTTTCACACTCATTGAGGAAGCCACGGATTCCAGCAAAATCAGCGAAAGATCTGCCACTTTCATCTCCAACGAATAATTATTTTGGAGATGTAAGGTACATTAATTGTTTTTGATTGAATTATTTTTTTAAGCCATTAATTAGTTTTTTTTTTTTAAAAAAAAAAAAAAAATTGTATAAATGATAGAATTTTTATTAATGGGAAAAATAGAGAGGAATTATAAAGAAATGAAAAGTTATTAAGAAAATATATACTCAGGATAACCACAAATATCCTTGAAAATTTTTAAGTGAATACAGGATAACAAAGACCCAAATTGGCTAAAACTTATGCCATCAAGTTTTAGCCACCATGTTTCTTTCTCTGTAAATTATGTGTACATTGAAACTTGATAGATCTCATTAAAGCAATACAATTTTCAGTGATTTCGAAGTTGCTAAGGTGGAAAATAAGAACGATTCTAAAGGCATCAAATTGCAGTCATAGAATTGTTAGGGTTGATATTCGGGGAGCCAATTCGAATCATATTTATGTCTGGTTCATGAATACGAAAATTCATTTTTCATAATATTTTATATTAATGGCAGTACCTATTGTCTTTTATATATATTCGATCTAGTTTGATTAGATTGAAACTAAATCTGGTTTAGTGATATTTATATATTAGATAAATACCCGATGATTTATAACGTAGTGGCAGTTATAACGTAGGTTGTAATTGACATTGATAAATGAAATTAGAAATTGTATATTCTCAAATAATACGAATAATTCATTTTTCATAATATTTTATATTAATGGCAGTACCTATTGTCTTTTATATATATTCGATCTAGTTTGATTAGATTGAAACTAAATCTGGTTTAGTGATATTTATATATTAGATAAATACCCGATGATTTATAACGTAGTGGCAGTTACAACGTAGGTTGTAATTGACATTGATAAATGAAATTAGAAATTGTATATTCTCAAATAAAGTTTCTAGTCAAGATTTATTGACACTGGTCAATTAGTAAAATCCGTTGAGACCAGTACATGTCGTATATCGAGACTTGGTTCGATGGTTTATCCCAATGAACCTTGAGTCTTCGAAGACTCATATAGATTTGTAGATGTTTATTCGATAAATATTGAACGACTCACCGAAAATTTCCTAATAGATGATACATCAATGTCAATAGGAATCTTCTCGAGTCGAGTAGCATAATGGTCCTTAGACTTGAGATATCACAATGGATATATTGTAGGGGTTTTATGGCGAAAATCTGGTAACGCAGCGGAATCGCGGAAAATCAAAATTTTCCGATTTCAAAGTTTTTCTGGGATCAATTAGATAAACTTATTTATTTAATTATCCAATTATTAAATTCTGAAAAATTACACAAGAAATCAAATTTCTTGGTAATTGCTGAATTGCCCCACAACTTTGCAAATTGATCATTTTAGTCCTAAAATTGTCAAATACAATTTTGGATGATTCTGAATCATTTCTAAAATGATTTCCAACATGTGCAACACATCAAAATCATATTGCAATAAAATCCCCATTTTTTGCCTAATTGCCGAACAGCCCCAACATTTTCTAATTTTTACAATTTGGTCCTTTTATGTTCAAAACATGCCAAGATCAAATCTAAACAACTCAAAAATTATCATGCATCATATACACACTATAATACATCACATATATGAAAAGCCTCAAATTTGGAAAGGGTTAAGAACCCTAATTTTATAATTTCTTCAAATTGACAAATATTACCAAATCTTTTAAATCCAACACTTTAATTCATTCTTTACCACACCAAACAAGTCTCACCATCATGAAACAACTCAAGAACAATTCTAGGTCATCAATGAGTGGCTTAGAAACTCTAGAATGACAACTTGATTATCAAATAATCAAAAGTAAGCCATTGAAACCATTTCAAGCTCACTTATAAACCATACATGCACACATCTTTCAAACAAGTTCACAACCAATTAAAACACAAACTATAAGTGTAGAGACAACATCCTAGCAACACATATTGAAGCCAAGCATGTTAGAAATATTTTCTATGTTGAAGGTTTTAAAGAAAAACTTACAAAATCAATAATTTTCCAAGCTTTTTCCTTTTTTCTTCAAACATTTCTCTCAACTCTTTGTGTTTGTTTTTGTAACTTATGAACCCTTAACCTAATGAAATGAAACAAAACAATATATACCTCCTCCAAAAAGCCCTTGGCCGAATTTGGTATATAGAAAATATCTAGATATTTTAATTTTTGTTTCATTAATTTGCTTTATCAACTTGCATAAGTCATCATTAAACCATTTAATGATTTTCTTAAAGTCAAATAAAGCAACTCATGGCATTTCCAAAAATATCAAAACTTAAGATATTATATTTTTAATTAATTCAATTATTTAACAATTTAATAATTATTTAAATACAAATATTTTAAATATATGTATTATATTTACTTTAAATATCCAAATACATATATACATTTATGATATATGTCAAATATCATAATTTGACATTTAATTAATGTGTATTTAATAAAATCTATCATTAAATATAAATACACAAAAATTAGGAAATGACTATTAGGTCCATTCGCATGTATTTTTCGTTTAAACTTTAAACGACTTATAAATAATCAGTATTATTCATAAAAGTTGCCCTAGTGCTCTACGAGTATATTTCACTAGTGAGACTCTCTAGATTCAGGCATATCCGTCACGAAATCCAATTTCGTGTCCATAATTTACCCACCCGTAAATTATGACGACCACAGATAAACTCGCTGAATCATACAGGTCGAGGTCATGACATATGTATAATTCCTTCGTCACAGGTATCCAGATATATCCCAGAGATATAGATGAAAACTTCAAATTTCTATAGGGACAATCCCGTCGACGTCTCTATTAACAATCTCTAAAAGAACACTTAGAACTGACTTCTAAAGTGTACCACGGACCCATGGTTTTTATCTGATTGCTAATCATACATGGAATACCTATGCTTTGTACACAGAACTGACGGATCCTATCTCGACACAAACAGGACACAATGAGGATCTATCCACACCCAACGAACAGGCGGAGGTCTGATCTAAATAGATCGGTGACGTGACTGCCATCTAAGTGTGGAAGATGTCTCATGTGCCCACAATGGTATCTCAAGTCGAATAATCACAAATGCTACTCAACCCGAGAACATTTTTATTGACGTTGGTGTACCATCCATTAAGAATCTTCGGTGAGTCGTTCAATGTTTATCCGCTATAAACACCTACACGTCTATACGAGTCTCTAAGACTCATGGTTCATTGAGAAACCATTGGAATCATATATTCCAGTATACGACATGTACCGGTCTCAACGAGTTTACTTTACTGACCAAGTAGTGTAAACCTTGACCAGGAACAGTCTAAGAATGACAGCGTTATGATACAACTCAATGTCAGTTGCGACACTTTTACAACTGCATCATGACTAATCATTCTATGGTCTATTACGTCTATACTATATAAGAAGATATATTATATTATAGAAACTTCTCATTTTATTCATAATAAAACATTTACAATAGTATTTACAAGGAAATACAACCGGGAATTGGCGCTCTGATCACCAACCCCAAAACAATCTCCCACTTGCTCTTGTGCCAATATCGATTGTATCTAATACCCATCGACACCACATGTTTATCAAATAGCTTCGGAGGTATGGTCTTCGTAAGCGGGTCTACTATATTATCTTCACTCGGTACCTTGCACACGACAATATCCCATCGCGACATGATCTCTCGAATGATGTGGTACTTGCATTCCACATGCTTCGACTTCTGATGCGCCCTCGGTTCCTTTGCTTGTACATGGCTCTAGTATTGTCACAGTATAATGGAATTGCATTCTCGATACTTGAGACAACTCTCAATTTTGTGATAAAGTTCCTAATCCATACAGCTTCCTTTGCAACTTCAGAAGCTGTAATGTATTCCGCCTCTATGGTGGAATCTACTGTTGACCCCTGTTTGGAACTCTTCCAGCAAACTGCACCTTCGTTAAGGGTAAAGACGAATCCAGATGTAGACTTTCTATCATCGGGATCCGATTGGAAGTCGAAATCTGTATACCCATTAACTTGCAATTCAATTC